>OX030957.1:13326360-13328860 GCA_943735955.1 Piscicola geometra | reverse complement strand
GAGGTTTAGTTGAAAATTGGAAAAATTGTCTAAATACCCACATGCATACACACACACACACACACAAACACACACACACACACACACACACACATACACACACACACACACACATACACACACACACACACAGCAACACACACACACACACACACACACACACACACACACACACACACACACACACACACACACACACACACACACACACACACACACACACACACACACACACACACACAAACACACAGCAACACACACACACACACAGCAACACACACACACAGCAACACACACAGCAACACACACACACACACACACACAGCAACACACACTTTCCCACGCATAATCACTACCGTGTATGCAACTCTAGCCGACTTATCAGAAGAACAACAAGCGATCCTCTTGCACACACACACAAGCAGGCAGGCAGCTTGTGATGGAACGGTTCCTTCATCCCCTTTGCTTTCAAAGAAGTGATTCTTCTCGGAAGTTTTTTGTTTTTTTATGAAGTTTTTTTTGCGTGTTTTTGTTTTTCTTGAGGAAGGGGAGTTTTTATTTTGGGTTTCATTTACGGAATGAAAATGCTAAAAAAACTCTTGAAACATTCAAAATGGAAAATGTATTATTTAAAAAAAACGTTTATTCTAAAAAACAACATTAAAGATTTGTATGGCAAGAATTGATGGAGGACTAATAATGGAATTCGACGAAGGAGTTTGAACACGTGGCAATGCAGTCTGCCTTTGCGACTGCACGTTGCCTTCTGAGTATTTTAGCTACTTTTTTGTATTGTATGTGTTTTGTATGTTTTGAGTATGTTTTTTTATGTTTTGTGTGTGTTTTTTAATGTTTTGTGTATGTTTTTTAATGTTTTGTGTATGTTTTTTAATGTTTTGTGTATGTTTTTTAATGTTTTGTGTATGTTTTTTAATGTTTTGTGTATGTTTTTTGTATGTTTGTATGTATTTTT
This sequence comes from Piscicola geometra, assembly GCA_943735955.1. Classification (NCBI taxonomy): domain Eukaryota; kingdom Metazoa; phylum Annelida; class Clitellata; order Hirudinida; family Piscicolidae; genus Piscicola; species Piscicola geometra. The sequence goes on along the minus strand of OX030957.1, from coordinate 13,327,887 downwards.
TCCATGTTTTGTTTATGTTTTATTTAGTTTTGTATCTCATTAATTTTTTCATTTCATGCAGTGTAATTTAATTTTTGAAAAGCTATCAATTGACTACCCGGGTTCTTGAGGCACGTTCGCATCAAAGTTGTAATGTTTAATTGTAACAAGTTGCAATGTGGAGAAGTTGTTGTAATGTGTAACTCATAATCTAAAACAAGTTGCGGGTTGAAGGAAGCAGTTCATGTTGCAAGGATTTACTCTTGACTTCCAAGTAAAGGCGAAGCACTGTTGCCCACCTGGCACTCAGAAGAAACCTTTCTTATTGCTTTTTGAGTGGAAATGTTAATAAAAAACAATAAAGTTTCATAGGTTTTATATATTTTAATAAAGTTTAATATGTTCTAATAATATTTAACAAAGTTTTATATATTTTAATTAAGTTCAATAGATTTTAATATATTTAATTAATTTTTTGAATAATTCTCTAGATCTGATATTAACATAAACTAATGCTGACTAACTTAGTTTCAAGCCAAATTTGTCTTTTAATGCTTAACCCACTTTCAAATCAGGATTAAAAAAAGACATTTAAAAGCTTAAAATACCTTTTAGACAAAACAAATAGAATTTTAAACGGCAATTACGCAGTAGGGGAGGAATGGTTGCCGCTGTGAGACAGCGACACTCATTGAGAAAACGCCCACCTCCCGCCCCTCGAGAACTTCGTGGCAAATGAGGCGTGCTGCTATTTTAACTGCTCTGTTATTACTAGGCGGTGCTAGGAGTATTTGCTGTAGTGGTGGTTAGGGTGGTTGTTGTGGTGGTTGCTGTAGTGGTTAGGGTGGTTGTGGTAGTGGTTAGGGTGGTTGTTGTGTCTGTTAGGGTGGTTGTTGTGGTGGTTGCTATTGTGGTGGTTAGGGTGGTTGTGGTAGTGGTTGTGGTGGTTAGGGTGGCTGTGGTGGTGGTTGCTGTAGTGATTAGGGGGGTTGTTGTGGTCGCGGTTGTAGTGATTAGGGTGGTTGTTGTGGTGGTTATGTAGTCGCAGATTTTGTAGTTGTGGTAGTTTTGGTTGTTGTTTTTGTTGTGGTGGTTCTGTGGTTGATTTTGTTACAGGGTGGTTGTTTTAAGTTTTGTTGTAGTGGCGCTTATTTTGTATTTGTGGAGATTTTCGTGGTTGTGGTTGTTGCTTTTGTTGTTGTTGTTGTTGTTGATGTTGTGGTGGTGGTTGTGGTGGTAGTTGCTTTTGTTGATGTTGTGGTGGTGGTTGTTGTGGTGGTTGCATAGTTAAAGCTTGTGGTTTTTGCTGCATCAGATCAAGAAGCCTAATTGGAAACATGAAGGACCGCCAATCATCGCCAATCCACATTCATCATGTTACGTCATCACCACTATAGTCATAATGATTATCATCATCATCATCCTAGTCATCATCATCATCCTTGCCACCATCAACATCATCATCTTCATCATCCTTGTCATCATCATCATCCTTGCCACCATCAACATCATTATCACCACCATTACCATCTGCACACTACCACCACT
>OX030957.1:13308860-13321360 GCA_943735955.1 Piscicola geometra | reverse complement strand
AAAGACACACACAAAGACACACGAACTAACCTGTTTCCGGCAATTGAGCAATCAATCGACAGCGTTTGTGTGGAGGCATCCGTAACATTTGCTCCCGCCCTTGCAGTCGTCAGACGAGATTTATGAATGCATGATGGTCATGATGATGATGATGGTGGTGGTGATGGTGATGATGATGACGATGATGGTGGTGGTAGTGGTGATGACGATGGTGGTGGTGATGATAATGATGATGGTGGTGATGATGATGATGGTGGTGATGATGATGATGGTGGTGGTGGTGATGATGATGATGATGGTGGTGATGATGATAATGATGATGGTGGTGATGATGATGATGATGATGATGGTGGTGATGATGATGGTGGTGGTGGTGATGATGATGATGATGATGGTGGTGGTGGTGGTGAGGATGATGATGATGGTGGTGATGATGATTGTGGTGGTGGTGATGATGATGATGATGATGGTGGTGATGATGATGATGACGACGATGAAGATGATGATGATGATGATTTATAAAAAGTTTCTGAAAGAGCACAAGTTGAGATGGGAATCTTGAAGCCGATCACGATGAAAAAGCCGATCGTTGAGAAAAACAAGAAAAAATTAGATTAAAAAAGATTAAAAAAGAAATAATAAAATAAGAAAATCTGGAAAAAAATATATCAACCAGAATGTAAATACGCATAAGAAAGAATAATCGGAAGATGAGAAGATGAATTAGAAGGCGATGATTTGTGGAGGCGAGAGAGATGCAGCCTTTGATGTTGACTGCGTGGGAACGTGCAAACGTGGTAGTAGTAGGTAGTAGTAGTAGTAGTAGTAGTAGTAGTAGTAGTAGTAGTAGTAGTAGTAGTAGTAGTAGTAGTAGTAGTAGTAGTAGTAGTAGTAGTAGTAGTAGTAGTAGTAGTAGTAGTAGTAGTAGTAGTAGTAGTAGTAGTAGTAGTAGTAGTAGTAGTAGTAGTAGTAGTAGTAGTAGTAGTAGTAGTAGTAGTAGTAGTAGTAGTAGTAGTAGTAGTAGTAGTAGTAGTAGTAGTAGTAGTAGTAGTAGTAGTAGTAGTAGTAGTAGTAGTAGTAGTAGTAGTAGTAGTAGTAGTAGTAGTAGTAGTAGTAGTAGTAGTAGTAGTAGTAGTAGTAGTAGTAGTAGTAGTAGTAGTAGTAGTAGTAGTAGTAGTAGTAGTAGTAGTAGTAGTAGTAGTAGTAGTAGTAGTAGTAGTAGTAGTAGTAGTAGTAGTAGTAGTAGTAGTAGTAGTAGTAGTAGTAGTAGTAGTAGTAGTAGTAGTAGTAGTAGTAGTAGTAGTAGTAGTAGTAGTAGTAGTAGTAGTAGTAGTAGTAGTAGTAGTAGTAGTAGTAGTAGTAGTAGTAGTAGTAGTAGTAGTAGTAGTAGTAGTAGTAGTAGTAGTAGTAGTAGTAGTAGTAGTAGTAGTAGTAGTAGTAGTAGTAGTAGTAGTAGTAGTAGTAGTAGTAGTAGTAGTAGTAGTAGTAGTAGTAGTAGTAGTAGTAGTAGTAGTAGTAGTAGTAGTAGTAGTAGTAGTAGTAGTAGTAGTAGTAGTAGTAGTAGTAGTAGTAGTAGTAGTAGTAGTAGTAGTAGTAGTAGTAGTAGTAGTAGTAGTAGTAGTAGTAGTAGTAGTAGTAGTAGTAGTAGTAGTAGTAGTAGTAGTAGTAGTAGTAGTAGTAGTAGTAGTAGTAGTAGTAGTAGTAGTAGTAGTAGTAGTTGTGTGTGTGTCTAGAGAAGCTCTTCTTCATTGATAGTGTTGGGGATGATGGTGGTGATGATTGTGGTGTTGGTGATGATGATGGTGATGATGATGGTGGTGGTGATAGTGCTGGAGATGATGGTGGTGATGATTGTGGTGGGGGTGTTGGTGATGATGATGGTGATGATGATGGTGGTGGGGATGATGATGGTGGAGGGGGTGATAGTGCTGGGGATGATGGTGGTGATGATTGTGGTGGGGGTGTTGGTGATGATGATTGTGGTGGGGGTGTTGGTGATGATGATGGTGGTGAGGGTGATGATTATGGTGACTTTTGCGATGATAATGATTATGGTTTATTTCAATTATTCCAAATGTTTTGGAAAAAAAGTTTTATAGCTAACTCATGCAGTAAATCTCTGACTAAAAGTTGTTTTAAATAAGAAATAAAAAATATTTAAAATAAAATAGTCTAAAAAATGTTTTAAATTAAAAATAGCTGAAATATTTTTTTTTATTTAAAAAGCTAAAAGATGTTTTCAACAAAATAGATAAAAGGTTTATTTAAAAACAACAACAACTGAGTTTAAAAGGCATTTTACTTCGTAGGCAGCAACACACGCCCCACGAGCAATCAGACACCACTGTTTGCATTGATTAATGCTCTTGCCTTCAGAGATCACACCCTTAAAGCTGTTTCGTTTACAATTTTATACATTCCTTCATTTACTCATTAAATAAGTTAATTAGTTAATTAACTAACTAATTCATTTATTTATTATTAATTATCACTTTTATTGTATTAAATTACTTTTAATTAAATGGCTAAATCTAATTCATATATAAATATTAATATTAATCTATTTTAAAAAAAAAGAAAATGCCATATTTTTTGAAATTTTCTACTTTAACAGAATGTCGACGTTTCAATCTGTAGATTCAGGCTGTAGAACTCTAGGTTGAATAATCCGCAAATCACTTACATGACCACTTACAGACATTCATCCATCACCTCACATACACAGTCACTATGTCGCTATTGAGAGGAACTGTAGTTAGTTAATGACAATTCACAGCACTGTCATTTCACTGATGAATCATTCATTATTAATTATAAATATATTAAAATGGTATTTAATGGGATAGTTAAAAATAATTAAAGTCTTAATTATTCTAATTACGATTTAATTTCAAACTAGAATCTTCTTTTCCGCGTGGAGAGGCAGTTGGCGGTGGTTTACACTGCACTTAGAGTGCCACCCCTGCCCGTAAACATTCCGACTTGTATTTATCTTCGCTCACTCCTCCTATAGCGCTTCATTTATTTTCATTATCTTTATTGAAATCATTCCAGCCACTTCTCCGTCTCATTCACTCCGTTTACATGTGTGTGTGTGTGTGTGTGTGTGTGTGTGTGTGTGTGTGTGTGTGTGTGTGTGTGTGTGTGTGTGTGTGTGTGTGTGTGTGTGTGTGTGTGTGTGTGTGTGTGTGTGTGTGTGTGTTTGTGTGTGTGTGTGTGTGTGTGTTTGTGTGTGTGTGTGTGTGTGTATGTGTGTGTGTGTGTGTGTGTGTGAGTGTGTGTGTGTGTGTGTGTGTTTGTGTGTGTGTGTGTGTTGAAGTTTACACATATCTCAAGTGCTGAGACGATAAGGTTATGAGTTAGACTCAAGGGTGTTAATCCAATGAGTCTCTTTATCTTGCATGTTTTCCTACTTAATTGTAATTCTTAACCCCTCATTTGTTAATTATCAAGTCATGGACCAAATAAGAAGGCAGACAAATAAACTATTTGTCTGTCTTCTTAGCAATTCTGCATGAAGGCAGCCAAACGCCTTTGCGGAAACATCAAGTCTATAAAATCACTTCTTGTGTTTAAGGTTTTCAAATACTCTATATTACGGTGTACTTAATACCTATAAAATGTGTAATATTCAAAAATACTTTTTAATATAAAAAATGACCATTAAATACTTTGCATTAAAAAGTACTTAGTGATACAAAGTAGTTAGTATTCTTTTCTGTATTACCGTAACAGTTCCACAATGTTTACCCGGGTATCACTTGCTTCTCATCACGGTCCTGTTACCCTAGCCTAAATGCATTGCCTCAAGTAATTCCATTCCATGCGTACCATTTTAGAATTCTTAACTTTCCGATTGTTTTATCTCCGATGAGTGGTATTCTGAAAAACGGAAATAGATGTTTGTTTTAGATGATGAGATATTTGATTTGGGGAAGGAATGGGGACGAATAAGTTGGTTAAACTTCACTCTTAGCAGCATAATTAAAGGCATGAAACAAACACACGATTGACTTCCACCTCACCACGCAGAAAATGAGGCTGCCCTCCACGATAGATCTCCGAAACATGAGAAGAAAGAAGAGAAGGAGAGGAAAGGCATATGGAAGCTGACTGATTCGATACCAGGTCATCCAAGTCATCGAGGAATGGAAGATGGAGCGACAGAAGCCCCCATGGCTGTAGAGACTCCAGTCAAACCACTCTACCTGCCCCTCTTCTCCCCCTTCTACCTCCCCTATGACTGGCTCAACCTGATCGCCCAGAATTCCTCCAAAAACTTCAAAGGCTTGAACGATTCCAAAGGAGTTGTTTACCCAAAAGTCTGGATCTCCAACTCTCAGGCAGTTCCCCTGCACCAGAACACTGGACACATGGCCTCCTACAAGCGACTCTTTCAACCATGCATGCCCCATTTCGGCCCATCAAATTTCTCAAACTTCTCTCCCAACCACCACCAACAGCCCCTCCCAAAGCACCTTTCACCGCACCAAATGCCTCCTTCATCGGTGCATTCAAACAGCCACTCGACCACCGACTCGCACGTGTGTCTCGACTGCGGCAAACGCTACAGCACCTCCAGCAACCTCGCTCGCCATCGACAAACACACAAGGCGCTCGCTTCATCGGACGCCAGCGACCGAGTGTCGCGCAAGTGCCCTCACTGCGACAAAGTCTACATCTCAGTGCCCGCCTTCAACATGCACGTCAGAACGCACAACCAGGGCTGCGTGTGTCCGCACTGTGGCAAGCGCTTCAGTCGCCCGTGGCTGCTGCAAGGCCACTTGAGAACGCACACTGGAGAGAAGCCATTCAGGTGTGCTTGATGATGGGGTTGAGAATGGTTGCATGTGTTTTTTCAATGACTAATCGAGACTGTTTGATAGTTGTAAACATAAAAATAAATACTTGAAAATGTAATTAAACAAATAATATTAAAGTAATAATAATAATTAATAAATAACAATAATTAATAAATAACAATAATTAATAAATACAAATAATTAATAAACAACAATAATTAATAAATAACAATAATTAATAAATAACAATAATTAATAAATAACAATAATTAATAAATAACAATAATTAATAGATAACAATAATTAATAAATAACAATAATTAATAAATAACAATAATTAATAAATAACAATAATTAATAAATAACAATAATTAATAAATAACAATAGTTAATAAATAACAATAATTAATAGATAACAATAATTAATAAATACTAAAATAAAATCAGAGGCAATAAGTAGTGAAACCCCGCCAGATGCACACAGTGCGCCAAGACGTTTGCCGACAAGTCGAACCTCAGAGCGCACATACAGACCCACTCTAGTGAAAAGCCCTTCGTTTGTGGCAGGTAATCATTGAAAATAATTAATATAATTTGTTAATATTTATTAAAAAGAATAAAAACAATAATGATAATACTAATAATTATAATGCTTTGCCGTAGAGACTACTAGGACATCGAAGCTAGAACACTTGAGCAGTGGCCAGAGAGGCGTTAAACGCTCCTCAGCCTTTACACCATCCTCCCACCAACCCACCATTCCTCCCACCACCACACCCACCCTCCCACCAACTCACCCTCCCACCACACCCACCCATTCACCAACCCACCATTCCTCCCACCACCACACCCACTCTCCCACCAAACCACCCCACAGATGCAACAAGGCTTTTGCCCTCAAGAGTTACCTCTACAAACACGAGGAATCGTCTTGCATGCGAAGTTCAAAGTACTTTGTCGGAGTGGTTTGAGTGAGGGGGTGAGAGGGAGTGTGGGGGTGGGAGGGGGTGGGAGGGGTGGGAGTGGGTGGGAGGGAGTGTGAGGGGAAGGGGGTGGGGGTGGGATAAGGTGGGAGGGGGTGGGAAGGAGTGTGGGGGTGAGAGAGAGTGTGGGGAGGGGGGGATGTGGGGGTGTGAGGAAGTGTGGGGGTGGGAGGGGGTGGGAAGGAGTGTGGTATGAGGGGGGGGGTGAAAGAGGGGTGTGAAGAGAATCTCTTGAATTTGATGAAAGAGCGCTATAGAAATTAATTTGATTGATTGATTGATTAAGAGGGTGTGAAAGTGGAGGGTGTGAGGAAGAAGAGTGGTGTGAGGGGATGATAAGTTTGTTTCATGGCTGGAAAAAGGATATGTATTTTTTAATTGTGAGATGTGATAGTTGCTAAGGATTGTTTTTAGGAAACAAGATAAGTTCAGTCGTTGTTGTTTGAATCTGAAGTTCTTGCCTTTATTAAATTGCATAATCGTTTCGATGTTCTGAGCCTACTTGAAGACTTGCGCTGCCAAGAGAAGCAGTAGTATTCAAGCAAATGTTCAGTAAAGCAGTTCCTTGATCACAAATGTGCCTTGAGTTAGATCGCCTTGCTTTATTCAATGCAAGTTTATTCAAATAAAGTTTATTGTAATGTAGAAGCAGCCTTTTGAGATGTTTGTTTAGGGGTTCCACACGGTTTTGCTTTATAATTTATACATATTGTGTCTTTTGAAAGTGTTCAAAATCATGAACAGATGTTTCAAATGGTTTTGATTTAAATAAACATGTGAAACATGCTTTTGTTTATTCTTTATACTGAAAAAATGTATCTTTTAAAAGTTTAGTCCAAGGGTTGATAGAAAATATAAATTGTGAGTAGTGGTTTTGTCAAAGATGATTTCAGCAAGCCACCAAGCGAACGAACCGCGAATTACTTTTTAAATTTAAATTTTTAGAAACCATCATCTTAAACTTTAAGACATAAAGCATCGTTTCATGAACACATTCAACCTGTGATGATTGTATATATCTTCACATTTCAATCTTTAGGTTTGTTAATTTCCAATTGAGAGATGTAAATTGAAAGTTTTTGAAAAGTTGTCTTTTCTATTTAGCTTGTTGTCCAATGCAAAGCTTCCCCAAGGCAAATCTTTTGTTTTGATAAAGAGCTTAGCTTGAAAAGTTAAATTGCGTGAAAACCCCTGTTTACTTATTTATTATACATTTTAATTTTTATAAATCTGTAAGTTTTAAATAAAATTACTCAATACCACCATCTCTGACGTTGAGTTTCATATCTCTGTTGATTTCAAACTGCTTTACTTTTTAGACAGTTGTACGCCCGTAAACGTAACTAATGAAATTTTTTAAAATTTTCACGTCAGAATTTAAGAAAATTAGGAAAAATAACTTTTTGAAAATTTATAAACTTTCTTTACAAACCTTAGCATTTATTCACATATTTTAGAAACAAAGGTGGACATTTAAATATTGAAAGTTCTATTATTTATTTATAAAAACACTTTTTTTTAACTGAGTCGATTGCAGAAAGCTTAAATGGTTGAAATGGCGACTGAAGCATCAAATGCTGAAAGTGCCAACAAGAAAAATGAAGACTTGGTTAGTGGTAGAGAATATGCCATGTTATATGCTTTTTATTATTTAATAAATATTTTAAAAAAGCTCAAGTATGTTAAATTTACCATGTCATGTGCTTTTAATTTCTTATAATCAGTTTACTGTAAATGAATCACAATTTCCAGAAGGTCTTGAAGGATTATGTCTCAGAGGCTGAAGAACGTCTTAAATTCAAGAACAAACTCTTTGAAGAGAATCTAAAAGCCATTGGTACTTTCCTAAACTAACAATTATTCAATTCTCCATTAAAATCAAGTTTATTCAATCTCCCATTATTACGAACTTTAAAGCATTTTTATTTGTACAGACAATCGCCCAGAAGAATCTTTTTTCTGCAAACTCGACTCAAGTCTCAAGAAGAACACAGCCTTTGTCAAGAAATTGGTTCGTTAAATTATTTAACTTGAATATCTCCTCAAAACTTCATATATTTCATTTTGCATAGAACAAATTGTTAGTGTGTTTTTGGGTCATATCTCAGTGCTATTAGCAACCGACGACGTGAGTATTTGTCTCTTGCTTTCACGAGGCGCTTCCACAGCTCTCTCTTCGCTAGATACTATGCAAGAGCAGGAATCGAACTCATGACATTTGGAGTAACGAGCCAGTGTCTTAACCATTACACCATCAGCAGTTTCATTTCATCATTATCATGCAACCTCCATTCACTCTCCAGTTACTCTCCATGCACCCACCCTCCACACCTCCTCCCTCCACACCTCCTCCCTCCACACCTCCTCCCTCCATTCTCATCCATCCATCTGAATGAACAACAGAAGGGTATTTGCGAGTCGCAGAAGGAGTCCATCATTGCCGACTTCAACAAACTCAACCTCTCCAAGTACATAGGAGAAATCGTTAGATTCACTTTTCACCATTTTGATTATTTTAATTATTTTATTAGAACTATTGAACAATAATAATAATTATTATTGTTCAATAATAATAATAATTATAATTATTGTTCATCGTCATCATCATCATCATCGAGCGGGTGCAAATAAGAAGCCAGCAGGCCTTTTTTCCGCGCACGATAAAATGACTCCAAACATTTTGTTCACAGCCCACGGTTTTCCAGCGCCTTGGTTGCTTTAATCGTTGGCTGCCCTGGGTCTATGTATGCCGAGATTTGTTGTCTGTATGAGGTTCTTGGTCTGCCAGGACGCTTTCGTGTTTTCATCTCGGCCTCGTAGAACAAATAGCGGTGCACAGGTTGATCCACGGCTGGACTGTTGGATCCAAGCATCGTCCAATAGCAAGTCCTTGCCAAGACGTCAAGTTCCTTCGGCACTGCAGCGAGTTCCACTGCTCTTCATGCCTTAACTGTCGCATCCTCTCGTACTTTTTGCTGACCTTGTTGCATTCGTCCAAGAGAGAGAGTGTTGAGGGACACCCACTGAGCGTACTTGCGTTCTGTCTGCTTCTTCAGGATCTTTCGCTTGCATGACTCAGTGCCTCGTCCAGTGTGTCTGTCTTCAGTTGGATTTCGTTGGCGCTGGTTAATGTTCATCATTCAAGAGCTCGGGGAATCGATTCTGAAGTGCCGTGTCGAAGCTACGCCGAGGTTCTGGAAGCTCAAGCTGACTCCAGTTGTGCCTTCCGTGTGGCGGTCGCTTGGTTGCTCGCAAATTAGTTACTAATTTGATTAGTCATCATCAATTACACCAACCACCACCACCATCATTATCACCAACCACCACCATCATCATCATCATCACCAGCCACCACCACCATCATCATCACCAACCACCACCATCATCATCATCATCACCAGCCACACCACCATCATCATCACCAACCACCACCACCACCATCATCATCATCATCGTCAACCACCACCATCATCATCATCATCACCAACCACCACCACCACCATCATCATCACCAACCACCACCACCACCACGATCATCATCACTAACCACCACCACCATCATCATCATCATCATCACCAGCCACCACCACCATCATCATCACCAACCACCACCACCACCATCATCATCACCAACCACCACCACCATCATCATCACCAACCACCACCACCATCATCATCACCAACCACCACCACCATCATCATCACCAACCACGACCACCATCATCATCACCAACCACCACCACCATCATCATCACCAACCACCACCACCATCATCATCACCAACCACCACCATCATCATCGCCACCATGCAGTCATCAGCGCTGGTGGAGGCAAAGCTGAAGATGGTGGACATCAACTGTGTCCTCATCGTTGCCTCCCTCATGCACCAGAGGTGGGTGGGTCAGGGGGGATTAGGGTGGATGGGTCAGGAGGGGTTGTGGTGGGTGGGTCAGGAGGGGTTGTGGTGGGTGGGTCAGGGGGGGTTGTGGTGGGTGGGTCAGGGGGGGTTGTAGTGGGTGGGTCAGGGGGGGTTGTGGTGGGTGGGTCAGGGGGGGTTGTGGTGGGTGGGTCAGGGGGGGTTGTGGTGGGTGGGTCAGGGGGGGGTTAGGGTTAGGGTGGGTTGTGGTGGGTTCGGGTGGCAGGAAAAGGGGTGTTTTAGACGGGGGGGCTTAGAGAGGGGAAGGGGGGGTGTTCATTGGTAATTATAATTATAATAATATTATTTATATATAATAATATTGTTATTCTTTTTATCAATTGTATTGTATATTTCAATTCTATGATTTCATTAACACCATTGATGGCGTCCTTCAGTCTAAGTAGACAATGCACTTGCTGGTTGTTGTTCTCTGATGGTTGTTGTTCTTTGTTGGTTGTTGTTCTCTTCTGATTGTCGTTCGCAGCTGGTTGTTGTTGGCTGTTGGTTGTTGTTGGCTGTTGGTTGTTGTTGGCTGCTGGTTGTTGTTGGCTGCTGGTTGTTGCTCGCCTCTGGTTGTTGTTGGCTGCTGATTGTTGGTGGCTGCTGGTCGCAGATCGCTGCTGTTTTTCTTTTCTGCGGGAGCGCTTTTCATTGGCAAGCCGACGAATCTCTGCTTCTCCCGCTTCTAGTCCCATGCGCACAGCTTGCCTCCATCTGCTTTTATCTTCAGCAAGCGATTCCCAGGTGCTGACGTCGATCTCTAGATTTTAGATCGTGCTTGCAGACGTCCTTGTAGCGAAGGTATGGCCTGCCAGTTGCTCTCTATCCTGAGACAAGCTCGCCGAATAGCACGTCTTTGGGAAGTCGGCCATCATCTATCCGACGTACATGTCCTAACCATCGGAGACGTCTTTGACGAAGAGTAGTCATGCTTGAAATGGCTGCCCTCGCCAACACCTCGTTGTTTGTGACGCGGTCTTGCCATGAGATTCCGAGCATGCGTCGAAGACACCGCATGTGGAAAGCGCTCAATCTTTTTTCCTGGTATGTGTATAGTGTCCAGGATTCATTGGCGTAAAGAAGAGTGCTACCATTAAGAATCTGGTTACAAATGTAAGATTTACAATGCATTGTATATGAATGCATGGATGCCCTTGCCAAAAACCCACCCACCCACTCACCCACCTACCCACCCACCCACCCACCCACCCACCCACCCACCCACCCACCCACCCACCCACCCACCCACCCACCCACCCACCACCTACCCACCCACCCACCCACCCACCTACCCACCTACCCACCCACCCACCCACCCACCCACCCACCTACCCACCTTGCCAGGTATGTTGAGTTCGCGCCTCACTTCCTGGAACAGTGGCACAAGATCTTGAAGACTAAGAGGGAGGAGAAGGTGGGATGGATAGATGGATGCATGAATGGATGGATGAATGAATGGATGGATGAATGAATGGATGAATGCATGAATGGATGAATGCATGCATGGATGCATGCATGGAGGGATGAATGAAAAAACGATTGAATGAATGAAAGATGAAAGAGGCGAATTGAATAAGAAAGCGAAGATGCTCGAGCACACAATGCTGTCAACCCACCCAAACATCACACCCCCCCCCCACACAATGCTGTCAACCCACCCAAACATCACACCCCCCCCCCCCCCACACAATGCTGTCAACCCACCCAAACATCACACCCCCCCCACACAATGCTGTCAACCCACCCAAACATCACACCCCCCCCCACACACAATGCTGTCAACCCACCCAAACATCACACCCCCCCCCCCCACACAATGCTGTCAACCCACCCAAACATCACACCCCCCCCCACACAATGCTGTTAACCCACCCAAACATCACACCCCCCCCCCCACACAATGCTGTCAACCCACCCAAACATCACACCCCCCCCACACAATGCTGTCAACCCACCCAAACATCACACCACCCCACACAATGCTGTCAACCCACCCAAACATCACACCACCCCACACAATGCTGTCAACCCACCCAAACATCACACCCCCGCCCCCCCCCACACAATGCTGTCAACCCACCCAAACATCACACCCCCGCCCCCCCCCCACACAATGCTGTCAACCCACCCAAACATCACACCCCCCCACACAATGCTGTCAACCCACCCAAACATCACACCCCCCCCACACAATGCTGTCAACCCACCCAAACATCACACCCCCCCACACAATGCTGTCAACCCACCCAAACATCACACCCCCCCACACAATGCTGTCAACCCACCCAAACATCACACCCCCCCACACAATGCTGTCAACCCACCCAAACATCACACCCCCCCCACACAATGCTGTCAACCCACCCAAACATCACCCCCCCCCCCCCACACAATGCTGTCAACCCACCTAAACATCACACCCCCCCCCCCACACAATGCTGTCAACCCACCCAAACATCACACCCCCCCCCCCACACACAATGCTGTCAACCCACCCAAACATCACACCCCCCCCCCCACACAATGCTGTCAACCCACCCAAACATCACACCCCCCCCCACACAATGCTGTCAACCCACCCAAACATCACACCCCCCCCCCCCACACAATGCTGTCAACCCACCCAAACATCACACCCCCCCCACACAATGCTGTCAACCCACCCAAACATCACACCACCCCACACAATGCTGTCAACCCACCCAAACATCACACCACCCCACACAATGCTGTCAACCCACCCAAACATCACACCCCCGCCCCCCCCCCACACAATGCTGTCAACCCACCCAAACA
>OX030957.1:13213516-13308660 GCA_943735955.1 Piscicola geometra | reverse complement strand
TGGATGAGGGATGGATGAGTGGATGGATGGATGGGTGAATGAATAGATAGATGAGTGGATGGGTGAAAAGATAGATGGATGAATAGATGGATGAGTGGATGAATAGATAGATGGATGGATGATCACGCCATCAGGATTGCCGTCTAGAATAAGATCAAAGTTTCGCTTCCATCATTCTGCCAATCCATATTCTTCAAGGAAAACACACGTGACATTGTCAAATGGTGACACACATAACACATGTGGCAAAAGATGAAAGGAATAACATGTGTGACAGTGTCAAATGGTGACACACATAACACATGTGTCAAAAGATGAAAGGAACAACATGTGTGACAGTATCAAACGGTGACATAAACATGACACTTGACACACACTAACCCATATGACACTGTGAAACCTTCTCCCCACCTCAATCACGACCAGCCACTGACCAGTAGACGCGCCGAGGGCTAAGGCCTTGACGATGTGTCCGGTGTTGCCGATGCCTCCGTCTGCGATGACAGGAACTCCGAAGCGTCTTGCATACTCCGAGACGCGGTAAACTGCCGTCGCTTGAGGTCGGCCTACCGCCATCACTGATGTGGTGTTGCTTGGTGGTTGGGTTGCTTAGGTGTAGGGTGGTTGCTTGGTTGGGTTGGGTTGGGTAGAGGGTGTGTGTGTGTGGTTTAGAAAAAGGAATTGGGATGGGAGGATGAAATTATATTTATGTAAACGCTAAAATTCTCACTACTTTGCGACCCTACCACACCAACCCCCTCCCCCCACCACACCAACCCCCTCCCCCCACCACACCAACCCCCTCTCCCTACCACACCAACCCCCTCCCCCCACCACACCAACCCCCCTCCCCACCACACCAAACCCCACCACACCACACCAACCCCTCCCCCCACCACACCAACCCCCCACCCCCCCACACCATGAACCTTCTTGAGTGATGCAGATACTGCCACTGCCCATGCCAACCCTCAACGCATCCACTCCGGCGTCTATGAGACTCTTCGCCTGTGCTGCTGTTACCACTGTGGTGGTGGTGGTTGAGGCGGTTGTGGTGGTGGTGGTTGAGGCGGTTGTGGTGGTGGTGGTGGTTGAGGCGGTTGTGGTGGTGGTTGAGGCGGTTGTGGTGGTGGTGGTTGAGGCGGTTGTTGTGGTGGTGGTGGTTGAGGCAGTTGTGGTGGTGGTTGAGGCGGTTGTGGTGGTGGTGGTTGTGGTGGTGGTGGTTGAGGCGGTTGTGGTGGTGGTGGTGGTTGGTGGTGGTTGTGGTGGTGGTGGTTGGTGAGTGTGGCAAGTGGTGGTTGGTGAGTGCGGCAAGTGGTGGTTGGTGGTGGTGGTGAAGCTGGCGATGGTAGTGGTGGTGGTGGTTGTGGTAGTAGTGGTGGTAGTGGTTGTGAGAGTGGTAAGTAGTGGTAGGTAGGTGGTGATGGTAAAAGGTGATGTTGGTGATGATCTTCAAAACCAAGAAACACCCCTTCATCTATCACTCATCCATTTTTCCATTCATATCCCCACCTATCCATCCATCCATCACCATTCATCTACCCACCCATTCATCCATCCACCCCCACCACGCCCACCACCACCCCTCACCCATCCACCACCACCCCTCACCACCACCACCACCACCACCACCACTACCACCACAACTACCACCACCACCACCACCACCACCACCACTACCACCACCACTACCACCACCACCACCACCGCCACTACCACCACCACTACCACCACCACCACCACCACTACCACCACCGCCACCACCACCGCCACCATTACTACCACCACCACCACCACCACTACCACCACCACTACCACCACCACTACCACTACCACCACTACCACCACCACTACCACCACCACTACCACCACCACCACCACCACTACCACCACCACCACCACCACCACACCCACCATCCACCACTACCACCACCACTACCACTACCACCACCACTACCCCCACCACCACCACACCCACCATCCACCACTACCACGACCACCACCCCTACCACCACGACCACCTCCCTCGACCACCACGACCACCTTCCACGACAAACCATTGCCTCCGATGACTTGGAGGTCAGGGTAGGTCTGCTTGATGAACTTCACAAGGTCCACCTGGTAGATCGAGTTGCCTTGCGAGGAGTCCTGGATGGATGGAAGGATGGATGGGATGAATGGAAATATGGATGGAAGGATGGATGAAGAAGATGGAAGATGAAGTTGATTGGAGGGAAGGAGGGAGGAAGAGAAAGATGAAGGAAGGGAGAAGGGAAGAAGAGAGGAAGGAGGGAAAGATGGGATGACGTTTAAGCAGAAGCAGTGCTCAAGGGCAACAAACTAAACATGAAGGGGGAGGGAGGGAGGGCAGTCAGTACAATTCATCGCATTGACAATTCACCCAATGACAAGATCGGTGAATTGATGCATGCATGGATGCTAGATAATGGATGGATGGATGAATAGATGGATGGATGGATGGATGGATGGATGAATAGATGAGTGATCTTGCATTGGGCTGCATGCCTAGAATAAGATCAAAGTTTCGCTTCCATCACTCTGCCCTCCACTCAAGCAGTAAAGAAGCAAAAGACTTGCTGTCTAACGCCAAAGCCTTTGCTTCAATTTCTATTAAATTATATTTTAACCTAACAGATCGAATCATATGAAACACATTGGGAAGTAGTCCACATGATTACCACACCTCAACAACCACCACATGATTACCACACCTCAACAACCACCACATGATTACCACACCTCAGCAACCACCACATGACCCACACCTCAACAATCACCACATGATTACCACACCTCAACAACCACCACACCTCAACAATCACCACATGATTACCCCACCTCAACAACCACCACATGATTACCACACCTCAACAATCACCACATGATTACCCCACCTCAACAACCACATGATTACCACACCTCAACAATCACAACATGATTACCACAACTCAACAATCACAACATGACTACCACACCTCAGCAACCACCACATGACTACCACACCTCAACAACCACCACATGACCCACACCACCACCTCATAACAACACCCACTCAACATAGTCTCCTCAACACCACCCCAACACTCACCTCCAACAACAACAACAACCACCACAACACTCACCAACACCACAACAACAACAACAACCACCACAACACTCACCAACACCACAACAACAACAACAACCACCACAACACTCACCTCCAACAACAACAACAACAACCACCACAACACTCACCAACACCACAACAACAACAACAACCACCACAACACTCACCAAGACCACAAAGTCGACTCCAGCCTGCACGAGCAGCTTCAGCCTCTCCTTGTCCTCCTGCCTCGTCCCGATTGCCGCTCCAACCACCAGCTGCTTCCTGTGGTGGTGGTGCTGTCGCTGTGGTGGTGGTGCAGTCGCTGTGGTGGTGGTGGTGCTGTCGCTGTGGTGGTGTCGCTGTGGTGGTGGTGCTGTCGCTGTTGTGGTGGTGGTGTCGCTGTGGTGGTGTCGCTGTGGTGGTGTCGCTGTGGTGGTGGTGGTGTCGCTGTGGTGATGGTGGTGCTGTCGCTGTGGTGGTGGTGGTGTCGCTGTGGTGGTGGTGGTGGTGTCGCTGTGGTGGTGGTGGTGTCGCTGTGGTGATGGTGGTGCTGTCGCTGTGGTGGTGGTGGTGTCGCTGTGGTGATGGTGGTGCTGTCGCTGTGGTGGTGGTGGTGGCGCTGTGGTGGTGGTGCTGTCGCTGTGGTGGTGGTGGTGGCGCTGTGGTGGTGGTGGTGTCGCTGTGGTGGTGGTGGTGGTGCTGTGGTGGTGGTGGTGTCGCTGTGGTGGTGGTGGTGCTGTCGCTGTGGTGGTGGTGTCGCTGTGGTGGTGGTGGTGTCGCTGTGGTGGTGGTGGTGTCGCTGTGGTGGTGGTGGTGCTGTCGCTGTGGTGGTGGTGTCGCTGTGGTGGTGGTGGTGTCGCTGTGGTGGTGGTGGTGTCGCTGTGGTGGTGGTGGTGGTGTCGCTGTGGTGGTGGTGGTGTCGTGGTGGTGGTGGTGGTGTCGTGGTGGTGGTGGTGTCTCTGTGGTGGTGGTGGTGTCTCTGTGGTGGTGGTGGTGTCTCTGGTGGTGGTGGTGGCTCAAGCTGTCGTTTTGTTGCGGTGTTGCAAGTTTCCGAGGTGAATACATATTATATTAATTATGGGAGTTGGTAAAGTAATTATTCAATTAAATTGTATATTAATTTATAATTAAAATATTACAACAATGACGCTACAGAAGATAACAGAAAGCGCCATAATAATAGCAATAACAACAACTACAACAACAGCCATAACAACTGAAAGAACAGCCACCCACAACATCAACCACAACAACCACCCACAACCATAACAACAACAAGTACCCACAGCATCAAACAACAACAAGCACAACAACTGATAAAACCACCACATCTACAACAACAAGCACAACAACTGATAAAACCACCACAACTACAACAACAAGCACAACCACCACAACTACAACAACAAGCACAACAACAAGCACAACCACCACAACTACAACAACAAGCACAACAACAAGCACAACCACCACAACTACAACAAGCACAACCACAACAACCATAACATTAACAACCACCACAACTACAACAACCAGCACCGACGTTTCATCCTTGGAGGCGAGGGGGAAGTCTCTGTTCTTCTTGAGGTCGGTGCGTGAGATGATGGCTACCAACTCCCCATGCTCATTCACCATGGGCAGTTTGCCTGGGTGGGTGTGGAGGGGGTGAAGGGGTGGTGGGGGGTGAAGTGGAGGGTGGGTGGTTGTGGTGGTGGAAGGAAGATAGAATGGGGTGGTGGTGGAGAATGGGTGGAAAGGGGTGTGTAAAAGGGGTGGTTGTGGTGAAGGATGAAGAAGGGGGTTTGGCAAGGTAATTTGACGGGAAAATAAATATTATGAATAATCCCGAGCAAGCACATGCACAACAAGCCACACAAACAACACACGCACGCACAAACACGCACACAAACACACACACACAAACAAACAAACACACACAAACAAACAAACACACACAAACAAGCACGCACACAAACACACACGCACAAACGCACACAAACAAGCACGCACGCACACACACACCTTTCTTGGACTTCTGGAGGATGTGGTTGGCTTCCTTGAGACTGACTCCGTGCGGTGCCACTATCAAGTCCTCCAACTTCGTCATCACCTGTCGTTGTCGTGGTGGTGATGATGATGATGTTGGTTACTGTGGTCGTGGTGGTGATGATGATGATGTTGGTTACTGTGGTCGTGGTGGTGATGATGATGATGTTGGTTACTGTGGTCGTGGGGATGATGATGATGATGTTGGTTACTGTGGTCGTGGTGGTGATGATGATGTTGGTGGTGGTGGTGATGATGATGATGTTGGTGGTGGTGGTGATGATGATGATCATCATTGTAGTGGCGGTTTTGATGATGATTGTAGTGGTAGTGGCGATGATGATGATGGTGGAGGTGACGGCAATAACGTCAGTTAACCGCTTCTTAGTTTCAATTTGTTAAACGCCTCAGTTTCAGTCGGCAGTGGAGAAACCCACTTTTAGTTTGCCAAGAGAGGAAAGAAGCGAGGTACTGAAGTGGGGAATTGAAACTACTCCGACCAGAGGAACACAGAGAAAGACACAGAGAAAGACATGGAGAAAGACAGAGAAAGACATAGAGAAAGACATAGAGAAAGACATAGAGAAAGACATAGAGAAAGACACAGAGAAAGACACAGAGAAAGACACAGAGAAAGACACAGACACCACTGTTGCTGATTCCAAGACATCTCACACCTGCTCCAATCAATACTTTCCTTCCTTTCAACTTGATTAAATTTAAATAACTAGGTGAGTCCTTGATAGGCGACTGTGTGCTTGTATGTGTGTGAGAGGGTAAGTTGCATGTGTGTGTGTGTGTACATGTGAAGAGATTGTGGTTGTGTGCGTGAGAGTGGTGCTTGTGTGCGTGATGGTGATAGGTGCTTGTGTGCGTGATGGTGATAGGTGCTTGTGTGCGTGATGGTGATAGGTGCTTGTGTGCGTGAGAGTGGTGCTTGTGTGCGTGATGGTGATAGGTGCTTGTGTGCGTGATGGTGATAGGTGCTTGTGTGCGTGAGAGTGGTGCTTGTGTGCGTGATGGTGATAGGTGCTTGTGTGCGTGATGGTGATAGGTGCTTGTGTGCGTGAGAGTGCTTGTATGCGTGCTTAATGAAAACCTAATGACTTCAAAAACCCAACAGAAATATGCAATCAATACTGAACTAGTCTGTGTGTTAACGTCTTTGTGTGTGTTTATGTGTACATATATTTGTGTGTATGTCTGTGTGCATATGTCTGTGTGTTTTATTTAAAACCACACAAACAAACACACCCACAAAAGAAAACACCAAAGGCACCTCAGAAACAGGCCGATCACAGTAAGTGGTCGGGATGAAGTCGACATCTCGGTGCGTGATCAGACCGACCAAGCGGCCGCCCATGCAACCAGTCTCCGTGATGGGCACCCCAGAGAAGCCGAACTGCTTCTTGATCTCGTGCACCTTGGACACGGAGGCGGAGGGATGCAACACCTTCGGGTCGACGATGAAGCCTTGTTCGTAACGCTGGTTTGGGTGTGGGGGTGGGGTTGTTGTGGAGTTGCAGGGATGGAGTTGTAGTGATAGAATGTTGTGAAGCAATTTCAGTGGAGGGAGTGATGAAATGATGATTTGAAACATTTAACTTCATCATCTACTCATCACCAAGATCCTCCCCATCACTGTCTCATCATCATCATCACCATCTCACTGTCTCCTCATCATCATCAGGAGCCTACCTTGACTTTTCTGACTTCGTTGGCTTGGAACTCGGGCGTGCAGTTGTGGTGGATCACGCCCACCCCTCCACACAACTGGCGAGGCGTGTGTTTTGGAACTTTAATATTATTTAAATATGTTTCCATTTGTTGTATGATTCTAACTGAATTAGTGTGCATTAATTAATTATTTTATTGTCATTGAATAAGTAGTAATAAAATAATTATTGCCATTATTCAACCAACCGCCATTGCAATGGCCATTTGACTCTCTGTCACTGTGTCCATGGGCGAGGAGATGAGGGGAGTCTTGATAGTGATCTTCTTGGTGAGGGCTGACATGAGGTCCTGTTGGAAAGTTGCGAAGATGGGGTGCTGACAATGAAAATTTAAATTTTTTATATATTCATAATTAAAGTTATTAATATTATTATTCTTTGTTTAAATATGTGAAACAAACCACTTGCTTGGCCTCGAAGTCGATGTAGCCAGGCAGAATGAGAAAATCACTGAATAATTGATTTCAATCGCCACTATTTCATTCAACATGTAGCATTATTTCCAAAGAATTTTTTATTATTTTATTAATAGGCCAAGTTCAAATTGCCAATTAAGTTTCAACGTGTGCATACTAATTAATTAATTAAACATTTTAAAACTTCAAAAATGAATTTCTTTCACAAAAATATGTACTTGTAAGTTAGTCCTTCGCCATGGTTGAATAAAGCAGCGCCCGTGAGTCCATCATCAGGGATGTATGCCGAGCCTCCAGCGATCAGAAAGTCCGCCATTCTTACAATTTACAAAAAAACAAATTCAAAAGTTGAAAATATGAGATAATTAATTTATAGAGATTAAAAATTAATTTTAAAAATCGTCTCTAGCAATCACTGCCACGATTTTTTCATAAAACGTGAGCGATAAATTTCTGGGGTGCGCTGAAGTTACATGAGGAAAATGATCGGTTTTGATAAAAGGTATTTAATATATTGATAATTAAATTACTTACTTTATTATTATATTAATGAATATTCGTTATGCCAATGTTGATAATTGTATTTTTAATTTTTAATGAATGTTTTAAAAACCTACTCTAATGTTAAATTTTCTTCAATAAAATAAAGACTTTTAGATTGCTGAAAATAATAACTTTTAAAAGTGATATTTTCTAATTAAATCTTTATTGCCGCATTCGGGACGCTCGTTAATTCAAATCTCATAACAAAATGAAACCATTCCAAAACGGTTCACACGAATGCCAAATAAAGTTCCAGGTAAAATGGTAGTTTAAAATTTAAACTACCATTTTACCTGGAACTTTATTTAAACTTTAAAAATGTACAAAATGGAGTGATTAAAAGAATACTCACCTTTTTATCTTTTCTTCTTTCGGAGTAATTTCCATTTTCTTTAAAAATAATACAAAACTTTGAGACACAATTCGAATCATAACTAAGAAGCGATGTTTTCATTTTATACCTCTATTATAGAGTATTTCCTTGCATTAACGACATAAGGCATTGACTGTCGCTATCTAGGAAAAATCGTGAATGAAAAATATATACCATAGATATAGTATATACTTTTTGTTTGTAGGATATCTATGATATATACACTAACTTTTTATGGTGAATATTATTGGTGAACGAGGAACCTGAAGCCGTATGCTGCTTTTGATCATCATTTTGTTTCTTTTATTTCATATTTAATAAAAAAGAATATTCTACGAAATAAAACATGAGAGAAAAGATGGGTTTTAGATGTTTTTTTCTTTTTTTTAACCATTATAGAGGTCAAAAGATCTGCGTGGTTTAACTCCCTAAACTTAAAACGTTCATCGTTGGTCGGAAAACTGATCTTTTTGATTAAATCTGAAAGCAGTTCAGTCATTCTCATCATAACAGCTCCGGTCTTTCTCTGAGCGCATGTAAAGAATGGTAATTGAAGAAAGCTGAACAAAAGCTTTAGGCAGCTAGACTCCCATAACGGAAAAAACAATTAACAAAATGGACCCATTCTAATTCAATTATTTTTCAAATTAAACAATGGAAACTAATTAAATGATTGCGATGAATAAAAAAGCAAAATAGGAAATTCATGAAAGAAATCAACTTTTTCTAATCAGAAAAAGTGTTATTAATTCCGAAATGTCGTTATCTCAAGGGAAACAACTGTGCCACTTTCCAAGAAGCCTGCTGAAGGCTGCATGCTCTTCTTTAGGGATGATTTGAGAATGATTTGAGCGATAATGCATTGAGTTCACGGCTGATTTGGTCAACAACCTCAATGATAAACAGTTCAACCCAAACCTATCTTTGTGTGGAATACAACTCATCATAATTTCTAAACCATTTAATTTCCTTACACCTGTATCTCTCTTCCCATACCCTCCTTTCCGACTCTCTCTAGCTGCTCCCGTTGCACCTTAGGATCTCTCACCAAGGCAACCCATCTATTGATCTTCCTCCTCCCAACTCATCTTCAAGATGCCTATGCTTTTTCTTATGCCCATTCTAAATTATATTTTAATTTATATTTTAAATTATATTTAATTATTTTGATTACCATAAAATGAACTTCTTGAAAAGTCATTCATTTTATTTATTCAACGGTTTTCATTTAATAGATCTAAAAAGTATAAAATGATATTTTGTAGCTTTATTAATGACTTTTTTGTTTTAAAGCATTCCAGCTTCTCGAATTCAAAAGTTACATCCCTGCAAAGGTTGCCCTACCCTACCCTTTTTGTAGTTTCGAATCTTGTTTGAATAACTTTTATAATTATAAGTATGGATTTTTAATTCAAATCATGCCTCCATAGCCTAAACCATTGAATTAAAAAAAAATAGTTTTTAATAGCGTGATAGCCTTCACAGATCAAGCACCTGTGCCCCCCCCCCCCTCCCCCCCAGGAAGCTTCATCGATCATCATTGTTGATGGGTGCATCAGAGCAGGAGCAGAGGTTGTTCGAGACCTTCAACTCTTTATCGCCTGTGGTGGGAAAGTCTAACAGCATTCGACAGGTTGAGGACTCACGAAAGCAAAGTAAGCGTGAAGTTGGTGGAAAAGACGTCTTTCCACGATACAAGGACGATGGTCTAGACCATAGGCGCCGACTTGTCTAAAATATTGGAGAGATCCAGGCCATATTTTATAAATTAATATTAAATCATTCAACAACTTTAAAATTATTATAATTAGAGATAAATAAACTATTTGAATAATTTTTTGGTGAGGTAAGTTCAGTCAATAAGTAATGAATTCATCTTAATACTCTCAAACTTACAAAAATCAATTGTGGTTTGTCAAAGTTTCATTTCTAATCAATTAGAAACAAATTAAAATTTCAGTGAAAATGATATTTTAAATGGATTTTTGAAATGAATATATATTTTAGTCTGTTATCTAGAAGTGGGACTGGGACCATTTTCCATAACCAGTCCAAAATGTATTCCCGTCTCTTTTCCGCTGGTCATCATACTTTTGGTTCTTGAAATTTTTTGAGACGGTTCCGACTTTCTTGAAACTATAACTTTGGTCTCTTCACTCACTCTCGGCCCAAAACTTGATATTATTGACATTTCTCACCATTTAATATTTGAACGTTAAAATTCGGCACACAAAAACAAAAACAAATTAAATTTGCAACAAATGTTGAGATAAAATTATTTGAGATACAAAGACAATAAAGCAACTTTTGCAAATTTTTTGAAAACCCATTTCCGCGAATACTTTTCGACGACGACACAATTTCCCGCGGATTTCTTACAGTTACGCGAGGAGAAGTTCCCGTACAGAAATACAGAAATATAGTCTAAAGGTAAACGACTACATGGTGAAAAATGCTATTTCCAGGAAATACTTGCAGATAAAAATAACTTTTTATACTTCTTGTAGTATTAGAAAAAATTCATTTTATTCTAATAAAATAAAACATTTAATACTCTTCCATTTTTGTAGGACTCATTTATGAATATTTGTACAATTTCTCCTCTTCTCAATTTTCTTCTTTATTTATAACAATCAATTCATCAAAGGCTTAAAAAAAAGTTTTTTTTCAACATTCTCATTCTCCCAAACTGCAAATGCAAAATAAATTTTTTTTGGTAATTTTTATTTCATAAAGACAACCATAGCTATTTTATAAATTTCATTATATTTTTTATGTAAGTAATTATTTAATTTTTTTTCCGTTAACATGAAAATTAGTATGGAAAGTTCATGAAATATTTGTCGATTATATCAAAATGTTATTTTCAAAATAAAAATTAGTAATTGAAATATTTCATCATAAAAAATTCAATTTCTATAACCAAATATTGTGGTGGCTCAGCTAATGGCGGGCCCAATCGACTAAATATTGAGGAGGGACTCACACCCCCCCCAAGCCCCATGGAGTCAGCGCCTATGGTCCAGACCCTGGTTGAGCACTATGACTTATAGTCTATAACTTATAAGTTATAATGTTCGACAAGTGTTTAGGTAAGTTATAAGTTATAAGTAAGAAGATCTAAAACGCCTTGAGAAAAATAAGAAATCAAGTCTAACAAACTGTCACTGAAACCAGGGAGAATATAGCAAGCAATTATTCATTCAGTTATTCTAGGAGTCGTTTCCATCTCTAGAATTGATCATTTATCCAGTCGTTATTCGGAAGGATCTCAGGGCATGAAGGATGAGCTCCCCGTCAATTTGCTCTTCGGTTCTGACACTCCATTCATCAGTTCAGCCCCAGCCTCCTAGAAATGAGGATGAGAGAGAAAGATGATTTAAGATTTAATCTATTTAAATATATTTATATAGTTTTTTTTACGAAATTCAAAATCGTTCAATAAGTTTGTAAAGAAACGATAATTAATTTGAGTTAATGATTTTTAAATAGGAGCAAGAGTGTTGTTATCAGGAGAAATGTTAACTGTTTCTCCACATCGAATGAAAAGTTCTATTACGACTATCATTCTAGATTGAGATCTCTCTTTATAATTAGCAAATCCATTCTGCATGCATCTATTCTGCGGCATAGATCGATTGAATACAAACATGAAGACGTTAAACATAATCTTTGGTTGCTTTTGAGATGGTTAGATTTATGGTTATTTATACTATATAAATTACCACTCAACTATCGACCACATAACTTGTATAGTTTGAGGATTGAGTGATGATTTTGTGGCTTTCAAAGAACCTATGACTGTCGATTAGATTAAAACCAACAGTTGATTTTTTTGAATATACCAACGGATATAATCTATTGAAAGGCGAGAAGATCTATTACTTAGAATACTCAGAAAAGAAGAGTCCATGGTGACTTCAACCATCGTAAAGTTGCTTCACTGCACGTCACGCCACCTATCGAACTGAGATAAAATCTGGTAATCAATCTTCCCTTCAAAGAACACATTCTGCATTATGTGTTTTTTATTTATTTTTGTAGCATTATGTGTTTATTTATTTTAGCTTTGTGTTTGTGTATTTATTTTTTGTCTCCGTGTGTGTTTTATGCGTGTTTTTTTGCTGTTTTAATCGTCTAAATGTCGTTGTTGTAATCACTTTGCAAGGAAAGTTAAATATTTATGGAATGTTCAGGTCCTACAAAGACCTTTAAAAGTCTCTTGCAAATTTTCTCATGCTAAAACAGCAACATAACAACAACAAACTTGAATTTTTAAAAGCAAAAATTACAAGTTTAAGATGTTACTGACATTCTCAGAATATTTGTAGGCATTCATCCACGATGTGGTCGACATCTTTGTAAATTTCATCATTGAAATCGCCACTCTTGTTTTGATCGCAATATGTTTTTGTAATGAAATGTCTCCGTTTTTAATGTAGTCTGCGATTCGTATGATGAAAGCTGTTTCAATGGTTTTCGGATCTTCGCGGAGAAGGGTGGTGGATCAATGGCCGGACCAAACGTGTTGTTTTATGTTTGGAATGGAGTCCAGTACAATGGATGATGGGACCGAGTCCAGTACAATGGATGATGAGACCGAGTCCAGTGCAATCGATATTTTTCTTGTTATTGAGGTATAAGGGAATATATGCAAAAATTCATTGTCACTAGGTCCATATAAGGTTATAATTTACAAGTTAACTAATTCAAATTTCTTTGCGTAATAGTTTTCTATTTGTCTATTCATATATAAATGTTATTTTGACCAATCAGTCTAATAAAAATCTATTATAAATCTGGGTACTTTTACTTTTATATTTTTACAAAAATTTGATTATTAATGGAAAGTTAATATAAATTTTGTTTACATTTAATTTAATTTTTGTTTTAATTATTTTTGTGATTACTGTGATTACTATATTAATCAATTTCTCTGTAATTTTTTGTTTGGGTGGCCCAACAAGTGTATACTTCGGGTCTCCTAGAAATTAACCATGTTAATTTGCTGAATAAAATCATTTTTGAATTGAATTGAATATGGTAGTAGTGGTTATTTTGGGTTTTTTAAATATTCATTTTGGTTTTGTCTTGATTCATAATTGGTTTTGTTTTGACTCATTTCGGATGGTTATAAACTGTTGCAGACCCGCTGCTAAAGGTGTTGATCTAAATAGCATACACAAACATAAACAAGGTGTTGATCTAAATAGCATACACAAACATAAACAAGTCACACACGCATGCGTACACATAAACTCACAGTCCGAAAATCAAATGAGGAGAACAAACAAATACATAAAAACCTACACACACACACACACACACCCTCATATACACAAACACACGCACATACACACACACACACACACACACAAACACACACACAAACACAAACACACACACACTGCGTGTACAGCGGTGTACAGATTCTGGAGTGCGTGTTTGTTATACCCGTTTTTTTGTACGAAAAATAAGGTACTGAGTTTAAAGTTCGAAGATGCAGAACGAGATCAGAGAATTGTTGCCCAAGACTTGGACCATGTTCAAATGAGTAATCATCGACTCGAAAAGATTAACAAACTTTCGATCTTTATCGAACCATGTCTGTTACTGTTATCAGAACGGATGTCTGCTTGCATGTGTGCGTGGTTATGTCTGGTTGCATGTATGCCTTAATGGTTTGTGAGTTTATTTAAAAACTCCCCTAAAAGGTCTGTCGATCAATAAGGATGTGGAAGGGTTTGTGTGTGTTTGTGTTTGCGTGTGTTTGTGTGCGTGTCTTTAAAGGTCCCGCTCGCGGGGTGTGTGCTGTATGGTTGTTTAGACGTCCGATTTATTGAGTTTTTGTTTTTAAATTTCATTTTTGTAAAAATGCATTTTTTTCCGTTAATTGTACGACTTCTTTATTTTGGTAAACTTTGTTTTTTTTCGTGTAACTAGCGCGTGGGACCTAGCTTGTAGAGTCTTTATTTTGGAAGGAACGTCTGAATTGCTTGGTTTGATCGATGGCCATGCTTAGACCCCTGCAAAAGCTTCGTGTTTGCAATTCCCTGTGATACACATGTGTTTGCAATTCCCTGTGATACACATGTGTTTGCAATTCCCTGTGACACGCGTGTGTTTATGTGTTTGCAAGTACTGGGGCACAGAAGGATGGGTATAACAAGATGTGGTTCATCTATGAAAGAAGTACTTTAATGAGTGTTCACTGAATTCTTTGTTCATGTTTTTGATATTTTAAAAGTGGACTTTGGAAATGTTTTTATTCTCTTGAAACACCAAAACCTTTTGAATTGTGAAACTTTGAAAAAACATTATCTGATTGATTCAGGTTTTTTAATAAATGTTTTTTTTCCATTTTTGAATTTTGAAATTTTCCACGTAACCAAATTTTGATGAAAAAACATAAAAATTTAGAAAAAAATTTATTACTTTCTCATCCGAATTCTCCATAAATTGCTAAAATTCATTTAAAACCAACTTGACAAAATATTTTATCTTTTTAAATCCAAATAAATCACAAAATACTTTAATATAAACACCTTCAAAGCATCAATATTATTTCTCCTTTCCCCACTTATGATGTGAGACGGGCATTAAGACCTGATAGAAATGAGAGTTGTATACGCTGAAAAACTGATTTCGTCTTCACTGAGGGTTCATAAGCAATCAATAGCTTGAAGATCATTTCTGAGAAGTGGTTTAAAACTAAAGAAAAGAAAAAATCATTAGTTTAAATTCTTAATTCAAAACACTAGATAAGGTATTTTAAGTTCACACTTTTCAAAAACAAATCAAATGCATTAAAGAACAAGAAAATACCTGCTATTTATGAACCATTAAAAGTATTTATTCTTTAATTTTGAAAATAATCCATTGAAGATTCCAGCGGGGTGTAACACATATGAATGGAGATTAGATAGAGGGTATAGGCTATACCGTACAACGTATATGGTGAAGCATAATTTCCTCTTTAAAAGTCTGAAAACGTTTACCTTGAGAGATTATTGTTCTGTTAGAAGTCAATCCAAGAATTGAATTTGATGAATACAAAGTATAAAATGTGAATTCTGCTTGATAAGTGTGGGCTAGGCAATACTGGACCGGATTACTCTCTGCAGATCTTAGTGGCGTGCAGTGGCGCCAATAGAAGAGTTAATCTGAAAGTCAAAAATATTTTCCACTGCTTCTCAAGGTTGGAGCAATTGGAAAAGGAATTGAGAGACAGTTTCAGAGCGTATTTGAAGAAAGCCTTCTTTGAGTTCTTGCATTTGTCGTGTAAGCTAGAGTTTTTGAAGGCCAGCTTGATCAGCAAAGAACTCTCATTACCCAAAACACCACACAACCGACAAGTTTGTGTCTTAAATAATTCATCTTCCTCATTCAGCTTCATCATTCTCAAGTAATTAAAGAAAGTCATTTTAAAATCTTTCAAGCTTTGATTGCCTTCACTCCTCCAATCATCAACGCATCGTCACACCATATTTACTAAATATTATTTAGGGACCATAATGTCTCAAATCCTCGATCTATTCCCAGATTGATGGAAGAAGCGAGAGACAAAAAGAAGTCAGATGGACAGACAGACAAGCAGACAACCCCCTCCACCGATGGAAAGTCTTCAGAAGCCCCCGTGCACCACCACCACGGCCTCGACTGCTACATCAGAGACGACTACGACTTCAAACAGGTCCTTGGCACGTGAGTTTGCCGTTCTTGTTACAAGTTTGCAGTTTTTCACAGGTTTTTATTTCTTTTTATAGCTTTGAGCACCAAGAAACAATTTATCTTGCATTTAATAATGTTTTTTATGTTGTCCTTCTTGGGGAATACGGCATTTCTGATTATAAAAAAGCTAGATATTTTTAAAGTAATCTTTAATCAAGTATTGCTCAAGGGTTTGTTGGTGTAAAAGTTGTAATGAACTATTAATTAATCGTTATTAATTAATTAATGAACGATTGCATGCAGATGAGGAAGCCACAACACCACGCAGCGCGTTCATTTTGTTGTTTCAATTACGCACTCTGGACGATGAGTGCACGCAATTGCTAAACAAAATAAAAAAATTGCAATTTGTTTTTATTTCGATAGTTTCTTTATTTTTCCAATTTGAAAGTACAATCTCTTATATGTGTCGTTAACTAATCAAAATCTGGCAGCAACTTATTAAAACAGATTTGGAATTTTACACACAGTGTTTAATAAGCTCGAGGTAGCCAAAAAAGAGTTGTCATAATCACTCACTACGAAGTGAATTACAAGCCGTTTTTTCCGTTTATAAACTCATCCAACTTTGGCATGCCGATTTTAATTAGAAAATAAAGTTACATGCATATTTAGAAAAAATAAATTATTTTTTAAGAGACTGTTTTTACTTTTTAATAGATTTAATATTTTTGTTTAAAAAAAAAATAAAAACTCATCTAGGATGAGATGTCCTAAAAGTATTGTTCTGAAGTCACACACCTATTGTATACGCTAAAAGCATTTGAAAACACTGAAGCATACGTATTCCAGAAATTAGATTTTGGCGTTTTAGAAGCTGTAAATGTTTTCATGAACAATTTAAAAGATGAAAAAAAAAATTTAAGAAATGGTTTTCAAACATTAAAAAATTATACAAAATTTTTTTTATTAAATTATCTTTTATAATATAATACAATATGAAACAAAATAAGTTTATACAATACAAAACACTTAAAAATAAGATAAAAAAGTAAAATAAAATGCAATACATTATGGTTAATGAAGGATAATACAAAAATAAAACTAAATATTCGTATAAAAAACAATGGAATGAAGAACCAAATATAAATTATATTCTTCATTCGGAATGTTAAGATGCTTAAAAAATAGTTTCATATATTTCCATAAAATTGAAGTTTTAGCTTGAAATCAACTAAACTCAGATATTTAGTTGAAAACAGCTAATAAAGTGTCAAACCCCAATCGTTAGCTCACACAACACTGAACAACACCTGACCACCACCAACAAACAACACCTGACCACCACCAACAAACACCCAAACAGAGGGGCCTTTTCAGAGGTGATTCTGGCTGAGAACAAGCAAAGTCCGGGCGAGTTCTACGCAGTGAAGTGCATCAACAAGCGGAGCATCAAAGGAAAGGAAGAGACGCTCGAGAACGAGATCGACGTGCTGAGGAGGTTGGCGTGGTGTGTGGCGCAATCAATCAGTCAAATGCATCTCAACTGCGCTTGTGTGTGGCGCAAGTAAATGGTGGAGCCATTAATTGACGCTTTGTTAAATGGAAATATAAATGATGGAGCTAGTTAGATTTTAGAATATGCCAAATGAATGAGTGCACATGCGTTGACAAATAGTTAAGTTTTTTGGAAAATTGAAACTTTAATATTAATTTCACGAAGCTACTTGAACAATACATTTGTCAATCAAGTGTGTTTGAGCGAGGTTTACATAGTAGAAGTTTTTTCAGAATCTGTTCAGTAACTACCTCTTTGTGGAAATTGATTTCGTGAAATGTCAATCCTGCTGAAAACTGCGCCCTATATATGGGATTTAGAGAAAGATCAAATGAATTTAGGCTCAGCGGGCCTGCATATACATGGTGTCTAGCTTTTAATCTTAATGTAGTGTTTGTTTATGTTTTTATGAATAAATAAAATACTTCATTTAAATTAATATAAATAAAAACAAATAAATCTATATAAATAAAAACTTTATTATCTTTGGCATGTTTGTGTTTAAGATTGCTATTTTACATGCAAATGCAATCATGTTCTTTCTATGAAGTAGTCAATATATGCTTCCCAAGTTTACGCTGTTTCTCAAGACCACGCCCACAACTACTACTACTACTACTACTACTACTACTACTACTACTACTACTACTACTACTACTACTACTACTACTACTACTACTACTACTACTACTACTACGACTACTACTACTACTACTACTACTACTACTACTACTACTACTACTACTACTACTACTACTGCTACTACTACTACTACTACTACTACTACTACTACTACTACTACTACTACTACTACTACTACTACTACTACTACTACTACTACTACTACTACTACTACTGCTGCTACTACTACTACTACTACTACTACTACTACTACTACTACTACTACTACTACTACTGCTACTACTACTACTACTACTACTACTACTACTACTACTACTACTACTACTACTACTACTATTACTACTACTACTACTACTACTACTACTACTACTACTACTACTACTACTACTACTACTACTACTACTACTACTACTACTACTACTTCTTTTTCTACTATCACTACTATTTTTATCACAAACGAATACTAGAAACCCCTACTACTTTTGAAAAGTATCAAGAAAAAATATTTAAGATAAAGTTTCTTTTCCAGAGTTTTGCCTTTATGGGAGCTCAAGCAGGCTCTTCAAATATTTGTGTTTTTTAATGTTTGTTGATGCACAGAACGCTGATGAGTCAGTAAATGGAAGGGAAACCAAAAATCATTTGTGTTATTTCAAGATTTTTGAAGTTTGTATTCATTGATGACATCTCTGAATGTTTGTCTAACTCTCACAAAGCCAGGGAATCAAGGCCACAATTAATTGTAAAATAGAAAAACATTTTTTTTCGAGAATATATTTGCAATGCAACACGATTAAAAGTCTGTAACGTGATGAACAAGGGTTTCCAAATAAAGTCTGGTTAGATTTAAGGGGTTCGTGAAATGTGAGTTTAAATTTTTAAAAGTAACATTAAATCGAATATACAACTAAACTTTCAATAATGTAAAACTTCCAGAAATTATTTTTATATTTACTTAAACTTCGATAAAAATTGTGGAATGCAGAAGCAAAAATGTTTTTTTACCATTTGAGCACTTGATATTCCTATCAAAAACTCAATTACCGAAATATATTTTTTTTCATTATATTACTTTTACCGTTCAATTTCCATTGATATTAAATTCTCTTTTGTTCTGTGGACCATCTGGAAAGAAAATGACTAACAAAAATTAATAATAATTACAATTATCATTAATAAATAATAATAATAATTAGTATTATTATTTTAATAATAATAAGTATAATTTTTATTAATGATTATATTCATTAATGATTATTAATTAATAATGACTAACCAGGCTAATGAGCGTTAAACACTGTCACACAGGTTGAAACACGAAAACATTGTGCAGTTGGTTGACGTCTACGAAGATAAGTCCTTCAAGTACCTAGTCATGCAGCTGTGAGTGGTGATGATGATGATGAGGGTGGTGGTGGTGGTGATGATGATGGTTGTGGTGGTGATGATGATGGTTGTGGTGGTGGTGATGGTGGTGTGGTGATGATGATGAGGGTGGTGGTGGTGGTGGTGATGATGGTGGTTGTGGTGGTGATGATGGTGGTTGTGGTGGCGGTGATGATGATGGCTGTGGTGATGATGATGGTGGTGGTTGTGGTGGTGAGTGAGTGGTGGTGTTGGTAGTTCTGGTGGGTATGGTGGTAGTAGTAGTGGTTGTGGTGATGTTTTTATTAAAATAATTGCAAGAAAAATTGTCATTTGAGAAAATAAGAAATAAAAACATTTAAATTTATAAAGTTCTTCAAACTTGCGTGTTTGTAAAAATGAAACGTTGGCGAAACTTATTCAACTTTATATTTTCAATGTAATTACGGCCTCCAAAAATAAAATTTTGATAAATTGAGATTAATCTCGCGGGACAGTTTCCGTTTCTAATCCATCTTTCCAGCTTTCACGCAAGCCAAGTTTCTGTGCAATTTAATATTTTTAATGTTTTTTATAATGTGAAAGTTCAAGCAAGATATAAAAAAACGATGAGCTTTCAAGCCTTTTGGAGAAGTAAATCGGTAGCAGGATGCCAAAGAAATGTCGAAAGAATGTGAAAACCATCGCACTATCAGCCTCATCTGGCACACAAGCAAGATCATGCTGAAGATAATCAAAAGTCGAATGAAAAACTGAACTGAGACACAAGCAAGATCATGCTGAAGATAATCAAAAGTCGAATGAAAAACTGAGACACAAATGCAGAAGAAGAAGAAGCTGCCTGCAGACCACGCCGAGGCACGCTTGAGTAGGTTTCTCACTCAGACTGAGACCAAAAAAGTATTTCCCATTGAAGGACAAACAACTGTACTTGATCTTCATTGACTTCACGAAAGCCTTCAACTGAGTTTGGTGCCAAGGCTCCTGGTGAGTTCTCCATCGCTACGGCATACACCTAGAGTGGTTGGTTCGATGGAAAGGAGGGTTTTCCAGCATTATGAATGCCTCAAGAATTTTTATTTTAAGGTAATGGCGGTAAATCAAATTGATAATCTTCATGGAGTCTATTTCACTTCGTTGAAGCTGCTCACCTTCTTCGTTTCGGGTCAAGGCTTCTGACGCATTCGAAGTGCTTTTTTCTTTAATAGTTTAAAATACTTAATAATGATGATAATTGAGAATAATGACTTATTAAATATTAATATAAACAACAAATAACTAAATAGGGTTGCGAAAATATTTAAAAAAACATAACTGCAAGGCAGAAACATGACTACTGCACTGAATAATTTATTTGTAATCTGCCCCTTCTCATCAAATAATTATTACATTCAATTATAATTACACTCGTAATTTTACAAATAGCTTTTTGACACGCGTAATTAATCAAATAGAAAAGCTCTGTATTTAATTATTATGTAAGCAAAAACTTGATTAGTAAAAGCTCAACAGTATTTAAAGTTTGAAACTTATTTCAATGAATAACTAATAAAGAAAACACTATTCTTGCAAACTTGCTGAGTTGCTTTTTCTTCTTCTTTTAATTTTTATTGTTATCAAGCTTTTTTCAGCTGCTTAAAACGTTACCCTTACTCATCTTTAATCTTTTCATCGTGTTAGCCACAACAACCACACAACCACTAACAGCAGCCTCTTCCTCCTCGCCACACCACACTACCATGCCACATTTCACTACTACCACGCTACATTACCACGCCACACCACACTACCACTGCATAACATAATAACACTATTATCACCATGTTGCTACCACTCAAAATTACCGTCTTTTCCACGACATCAAAAAGCACCCACAATTTCCAACACACCACGCCACCGCAGAGTGACAGGCGGTGAGTTGTTCGACAGGATCGTCGAGAAGGGAAACTACACCGAGAAGGACGCATCAGAGCTCATCAAGCAGGTCCTGCATGCTGTCGATTACATGCACGATCAGGGAGTCGTTCATCGGGATTTGAAGGTCAGTGGGATGGAGGGTTTGATGGAGGGTTGGATGGAGGGTTGGATGGAGGGTTGGATGGAGGGTTGGATGGGTTGGATGGGCTGGATGGAGGGTTGGATGGAGGGTTGGATGGAGGGTTGGATGGAGGGTTGGATGGAGGGTTGGATGGGCTGGATGGATTGGGTGAATGGGTTGAATAAGTAGTAAGAGAAGAAGAATGGGAGAGTGGATAAGTTGTGGGATGGATTCGTGGAGATTGGATGAGTAGGAAAATAAATAGATGGAGAAAAGTAAGAGTGGAAGGTTTGGAAGGATGGAAAGTTGAGTGGGTTGATGTTGATAGTGGAATAAACGGTGGTGGTAGCTGAGATAAACATTTTTTTCATGTTTTGATAAAGCGCCTTCCAAAACTGAATTCCATGAAATAAACTTTCAAAATGAATTTAAAACCACTGCAAACTTTCACCCACCACAGCCGGAGAACCTCCTCTACTACAGTCCTGCTGAAGGATCCAAGATCATGATTAGCGACTTTGGTCTCTCAAAAACAGCCGAGTCTGGCATTATGGCTACGGCTTGTGGCACCCCTGGATACGTTGGTGGGTGGGTGGTTGGTTGGTTGGTTGGTTGGTGGGTGGGTGGGTTGGTGGTTGGGTGGCTGGTTGGTGGGTGGTTGGTTGGTTGGTGGTTGGTTGGTTGGTGGGTGGGTGGTTGGTTGGTTGGTGGGTGGTTGGTTGGTGGGTGGTTGGTTGGTGGGTGGGTGGTTGGTTGGTGGGTGGTTGGTTGGTGGGTGGTTGGTGAGTGGTTGGTGGGTGGTTGGTTGGTGGGTGGGTGGGTGGGTTGGTGGTTGGGTGGCTGGTTGGTGGGTGGTTGGTTGGTTGGTGGGTGGGTGGGTTGGTGGTTGGGTGGCTGGTTGGTGGGTGGTTGGTTGGTTGGTGGTTGGTTGGTTGGTGGGTGGGTGGTTGGTTGGTTGGTGGGTGGTTGGTTGGTGGGTGGTTGGTTGGTGGGTGGGTGGTTGGTTGGTGGGTGGTTGGATGGTGGGTGGTTGGTGGGTGGTTGGTGGGTGGTTGGTTGGTGGGTGGTTGGTGGGTGGTTGGTTGGTGGCTGGTTGGTGGATGGGTGGCTGGTTGGTGGATGGTTGGTTGGTTGGTGGGTGGTTGGTTGGTGGATGGGTGGCTGGTTGGTGAGTGGTTGGTTGGTGGTTGGTGGATGAATAGCTGGTTGGTTGGTTGGTGGATGGTTGGTTGGTTGGTGGGTGGTTGGTTGGTGGATGGGTGGGTGGCTGGTTGGTGGGTGGTTGGTTGGCTGGTGGGTGGTTGGTTGGTTGGTGGATAAATGGCTGGTTGGTGGGTGGTTGGTTGGTGGGTGGTTGGTTGGTGGGTGGGTGGCTGGTTGGTGGGTGGTTGGTGGATGAATGGCTGGTTGGTTGGTGGGTGGGTGGCTGCATGGTGGGTGGTTGGTTGGTGGGTGGCTGGTTGGTGGGTGGGTGGTTGGCTGGCTGGTTGGTTGGTTGGTGGTTTTGGAAGTGAGTGGGGGTGTTTATGGGGTGTTTAGGTAGTGTTTAGGAGTAGATGGGTGTGTGGTATCTACCGGGTTCAAACTTTAACATTATACTCAATTTTCTATTTCAACATGCCACTACAACATTTCACTACAACATTAAACTACAACATTCAACTACAACATGCAACATTAAACCACAACATTTCACTACAACATTAAACTACAACATTCAACTACAACATGCAACATGCAACATTAAACTACAGCATTCAACTACAACATGCAACATGCAACATTAAACCACAACATGCAACATGCAACATGCAACACAGCGCCTGAAGTCTTAGCTCAACAGCCGTACGACAAGGAGGTCGACGTTTGGTCGATTGGCGTGATCTCTTACATTCTGTACGCCTTTAATTCTCTCATTAAATTTAATCTATTATTATTTATTTAATTCTAGACTATAATATATTATTATAGACTATAATACGATAGTTTACAGTTTTTGAATTAAATGATTTGATTTTTAAGAAAAAAATTTTAATGGATGAAAAAATTGTGGAAAAATTAGGGGGAACTCAATTTCCGTGTCGAGTTATTCTGGTGGAAGTGGAAATAGCAAATGTAAAATGATTTCTCCCATTAAGTAAATAGATTTTTGCCGAAAAAATGATGTTGAAAAAATAAAAGCAAAAGTTTTCTCGCTCCTTCAATATAAAATGTGTTTTTTAAAATAATTTTACTAAAAGTTTTTAAATATTATTACTAACTATAATTATTAAATATAATAATTATTTATTAATTTAAAAAAGAGAAGAAATTTCCAGATTTTCTTTTTTTTAAGCGTCTTAATGGCTTTTCGGAATTTTCTAAAAAGACTGAATTAGTTTGTAATATTTTACATTTGTTTTACAACAACTCCATACAAACCATCACTCCCATGACAACCATCACTCCCATGACAACCATCACTCCCATGACAACCATCACTCCCATGACAACCATCACTTCCATGACAACCATCACATCCCTAGTGAATTGCACAGTTTTCCAAATGAGTTTTCCTGGGGTTACGGCCATTTCAATTCGTTTCGTTAGTGCTTGCTTTGACCAATCAAACAGATTCTTTGCAGGAAAAGCAAAAATCTTCTTTTATTTATAAAAGTTCTAAAAATCTCTTGCCTCCATCAGTCTTTGAGGACTTCTTTATCTAAGTGAATAGAATTATATAAGAAATACTTTTTTTAGTAAAATTTGTTTTGCTTTATTTTCTAGCATATGCAAAAAAATACTGGAAATATTTTATAATACTCCAAAATCATTGTAAGCTGTTTAAATACTTGGGAATATTTGAAGTTGTCGCAGAAACGACCCAACCTCTGAAATGGCACTCATTCTCCATTCTCTTCCACCCAGGACGAGCCAAAAGCACGCAAAAACAACCATAAAACAAAATAGTTCCTAATAATAATAAAAATTCAATGATGATGATGGGGATGATAATGATGACGATGATGATGATGATGATGATGATAATGATGATGATGATGATGATGATGATGATGATGATGATGATGATGTTGATTGAAAACTTCATTAAAAGCACTCACCTATCTATCATCATCATCATCATCACCATCACCATCATCACCCATCTATCATCATCATCACCATCATCATCACCATCATCATCATCATCATCACCATCATCATCATCATCATCACCATCACCATCATCATCACCATCACCATCATCATCATCACCAGACTGTGTGGCTACCCTCCGTTCTACGACGAGAACGATTCGGAGCTCTTCCGGCAGATCCTCAGGGCAGAGTACGAATTCGACTCACCCTACTGGGACGACATCTCTGAGTCGGGTTCGCCTTCTTTGTTTATGTGTTTGTTCTTTATGTGTGTTCGTTGTTTATGTGTTTGTTGTTTGTATTGTTTGGTGTTTATGTGTTTGTTCTTTATGTGTTTGTTGTTTATGTGTTTGTTGTTTATTTGTTTGTTGTTTACGTGTATGTTGTTTATGTGTTTGTTGTTTATGTGTATGTTGTTTATGTGTATGTTGTTTATGTGTTTGTTGTTTGTATTGTTTGTTGTTTATGTGTTTGATGTTTATGTGTTTGTTGTTTGTTTGTTGTTTTTGTGTATGTTGTTTATGTGTTTGTTGTTAATGTGTATGTTGTTTATGTGTTTGTTGTTTATGTGATTTTGTTTGTGTGTTTTTCTAGTTTGTAGGTTGTTGTTGCTGTGTGTTTGTTGTTTGTAGGTTTGTATGTTGTTTGTTGTTTTTTTGTGTTTGTTGTTTTGTTTTGTGGCGTTGCTTTGTGTAGGTGGTTTATTGTTGCTATATGCCATCCTGCATTCGGTATTCCGTGTTGTAGTGTGTGTTGGATGTTGTGTTTTTGTTAGAGTGTTATTGTTTTCTTTTTTGGTCGATCGGCTGCACGGTCAAGGATGCTTTCAACGGCAGACTTTGAACGGACCATCATCACAACAAGAAATTTACAAATCCGAGTCTAAAATGTACCTAAAAGCCTATTTCTTAATCTTTTTAAAAAAATAACTTTTTTATAATATTTATCAATAGATTCCATGAAAAACTCTTCAAAAAACGTAGAGCGAAGATTGGTAGAAAGTGTTGGTGGACGCACAATTGAACACAAACGGGCGCCTAATTGCCGGTCTCTCTCGCTCAAGAGAAAATTAATCGATCGAGGAAGACCTGAGAGGAGGCAGGTGTACTCGTGAGAGAATACACCCGAGCAATCCTGCGTATTTACTCAGAGCAAAGAGTTTTCAAACTAGGGCATAAAATTCCATCTAAGGAACACATTGGAAATTATGTTCAAGGCAAAACTTAATTACTTCTGTGGCCTTTGGAAAAGTTGTATTATTTCATTATTTTTATATATTTATTTATTTATTTCGTATATTTATTTTTATTTTTCTTCATCATCTTCATTTTCTTTTTCTTCCTCTTCTCTCCACCCTCTTTCCAATTCTTTTGCAGACATTCACCATCATCACCACAACCAACGGAAGCCTCTATTGGGCATCTGAGGGCAATTCCGTAACTTAACCCCTTCATCCTCACACACGCAATTATTCTCTTCTCCTGATAAGCAGGACTTTTAGGTCTTCAACCTCCCTCCCTCCTCTATGTCTTCCACCTCACCTCCCACCTCTCTCTTCTATCTCACCTCC
Organism: Piscicola geometra; assembly: GCA_943735955.1. NCBI lineage: Eukaryota > Metazoa > Annelida > Clitellata > Hirudinida > Piscicolidae > Piscicola > Piscicola geometra. The sequence continues at coordinate 13,282,453 of OX030957.1, read as the reverse complement.
CTTCCTTCTCCACCTCCTCCACCTCACCTCCTACCTCACCTCCTTCTTTCATCTCACCTCCTTCCTCCACTTCCCTTTTCCACCCCACCTCCCTCCGTCACCCCCCTCCTCCACCTCCCTCCTCAACTCCCTCTTTCACCCCACCTCCCTCCTCCACCTCCCTCCTCCACCTCCCTCCTCCACCTCCCTCCTCCACCTCCCTCCTCCACCTCCCTCCTCCACCTCCCTCCTCCACCTCCCTTCTCCACCTCCCTCCTCCACCTCTCTCCTCCACCTCCCTCCTCCACCTCCCTCCTCCACCTCCCTCCTCCACCTCCCTCCTCAACTCCTTCTTCCACCCCACCTCCCTCCTCCACCTCCCTCTTCCACCTCCCTCCTCCACCTCCCTCCTCCACCTCCCTCCCCCACCTCCTTTTTCACTCTTCCACCCCAACTCCCTCCTCCGCCTCCCTCTTCCACTTCCCTCCTCCAACTCCCTCCTCCACCTCCCTTCTCCACCTCCCTCCTCCACCTCCTTCTTCCACCTCCTTCCTCCACCACCTTCCTCCTCCACCTCCCTCCTCCACCACCTTCCTCCTCCACCTCCTTCCTCCACCACCTTCCTCCACCACCTTCCTCCTCCACCTCCCTCTTCCACCTCCCTCCTCCATCTCCCTCCTCCACCTCCCTCTTCCACCTTCCTCCTCCACCACCTTCCTCCTCCACCTCCCTCCTCCACCACTTCCCTCCTCCACCTCCCTCCTCCACCTCCCTCCTCCACCACCTTCCTCCACCACCTCCCTCTTCCACCTCCCTCCTCCACCTCCCTCCTCCACCTCCCTTCTCCACTTCCCTCCTCCACCTTCCTCCTCCACCTCCCTCCTCCACCTCCCCCCTCCACCTCCCTCCTCCACCTCCCTCTTCCACCTCCCTCTTCCACCTCTCTTTTTCACCTCCTTCCTTCACCTCCCTCCTCCACCTCCCTTCTCCACTTCCCTCCTCCACCTCCCTCCTCCACCTCCCTCCTCCACCTCCCTCCTCCACCTCCCTCCTCCACCTCCCTCCTCCACCTCCCTCCTCCACCTCCCTCCTCCACCTCCCTCCTCCACCTCCCTCTTCCACCTCCCTTCTTCACCTCCTTCCTTCACCTCCTTCCTCCACCTCCCTCCTCCATCTCCCTCCTCCACCTCCCTCCTCAACTCCTTCTTCCACCCCACCTCCCTCCTCACCTCCCTCTTCCACCTCCCTCCTCCACCTCCCTCCTCCACCTCCCTCCTCCACCTCCCTCCCCCACCTCCTTCCTCACTCTTCCACCCCAACTCCCTCCTCCGCCTCCCTCTTCCACTTCCCTCCTCCAACTCCCTCCTCCACCTCCCTTCTCCACCTCCCTCCTCCACCTCCCTCTTCCACCTCCCTCCTCCACCACCTTCCTCCTCCACCTCCCTCCTCCACCACCTTCCTCCTCCACCTCCTTCCTCCACCACCTTCCTCCACCACCTTCCTTCTCCACTTCCCTCCTCCACCTCCCTCCTCCACCTCCCTCCTCCACCTCCCTTCTCCACTTCCCTCCTCCACCTCCCTCCTCCACCTCCCTCCTCCACCTCCCCCCTCCACCTCCCTCCTCCACCTCCCTCTTCCACCTCCCTCTTCCACCTCTCTTTTTCACCTCCTTCCTTCACCTCCCTCCTCCACCTCCCTTCTCCACTTCCCTCCTCCACCTCCCTCCTCCACCACCTTCCTCCACTACCTCCCTCCTCCACCTCCCTCCACCACCTCCCTCCTCCACCTCCCTTCTCCACTTCCCTCCTCCACCTCCCTCCTCCACCACCCTCCTCCACCTCCCTCCTCCACCTCCCTCCTCCACCTCCCTCTTCCACCTCCCTCTTCCACCTCCCTTCTTCACCTCCTTCCTTCACCTCCCTCCTCCACTTCCCTTCTCCACTTCCCTCCTCCACCTCCCTCCTCCACCTCCCTCCTCCACCTCCCTCCTCCACCTCCCTCTTCCACCTCCCTCTTCCACCTCCCTTCTTCACCTCCTTCCTTCACCTCCCTTCTCCACCTCCCTCCTCCACCTCCCTCCTCCCTCTTCCACCCCAACTCCCTCCTCCGCCTCCCTCTTCCACTTCCCTCCTCCACCTCCCTCCTCCACCTCCCTCCTCCACCTCCATCCTCCCTCTTTCACCCCAACTCCCTCCTCCGCCTCCCTCTTCCACTTCCCTTCTCCACCTCCCTCCTCCACCTCCCTCCTCCACCTCCCTCCTCCACCTCCCTCTTCCACCTCCCTCCTCCACCTCCATCCTCCACTTCCCTCTTCCACCTCCCTCCTCCACCACCTTCCTCCTCCACCTCTCTCCTCCACCACCTCCCTCCTCCACCTCTCTCCTCCACCTTCCTCCTCCACCTCTCTCCTCCACCTTCCTCCTCCACCTCCCTCCTCCACCACCTCCCTCCTCCACCTCCCTCCTCCACCTCCCTCCTCCACCTCCCTCCTCCACCTCCCTCCTCCACCTCCCTCCTCCACCTCCCTCCTCCACTTCCCTATTCCACCTCCCTCCTCTACCACCTCCCTCCTCCAACTCCCTCCTCCCTCTTCCTCCTCCACCTCCCTTCTCCACCACCTTCCTCCACCACCTCCCTCCTCCACCTCTCTCCTCCACCTCCCTCCTCCACCTCCCTCCTCCACCTCCCTCCTCCACCTCCCTCCTCCACCTCCCTCCTCCACCTCCCTCCTCCACCTCCTACCTCCACCTCCCTCCTCCACCTCCCTCCTCCACTTCCCTCCTCCTCCTCCCTCCTCCACCTCCCTCCTCCACCTTCCTCCTCCACCTTCCTCCTCCTCCTCCCTCCTCCACCTCCCTCCTCCACCTCCCTTCTCCACCTCCCTCCTCCACCTCCCTCCTCCACCTCCCTCCTCCACCTCCCTTCTCCTCCTCCCTCCTCCACCTCCCTCCTTCACCTCTTTCCTTCACCTCCCTCCTCCACCTCCCTCCTCCACCTCCCTCCTCCACCTCCCTCCTCCATCCTCCCTCTTCCACCCCAACTCCCTCCTCCGCCTCCCTCTTCCACTTCCCTCCTCCACCTCCCTCCTCCTCCTCCCTCCTCCGCCTCCCTCCTCCACCTCTCTCCTCCACCTCCCTCCTCCGCCTCCCTCCTCCACCTCCCTCCTCCACCACCTCCCACCTCCACCTCCCTCCTCCACCTCCCTCCTCCACCTCCCTCCTCCACCTCCCTCCTCCACCTCCCTCCTCCCTCACAGCGAAAGACTTCATCAGGAACTTGATGTGCAAGGACGTCTCCAAGAGGGTCACGTGCAAGCAGGCCTTGATGCACACATGGTGACATACAATACAATACAATACAATACAATACAATAAAATACAATACAATACGACTAAATGGTTTACTAACGTACAGTGATTTATTTGTCTCTAATGGTTCAGCAATCAATCTCATTTCACCTTTTAAATTACTTTTTGGGTTGTTTTAAAGCTTAAAAATTTTTTAAATTTTAAATTTTAGTTATTTATAAACTGTTAATATTAAACGGCTAAAATTTAAGATCTATTTAGTCCATGGCCTCTTTTTTAAAGTATCTTTTGATCATGGTTTATTTGATAAGTTCCATTTTGTCCATGGTTCATGTTTAAAAATTTATTTTGTTCATGTTTTAAAGTCCATTTTGTCCATGGTCTGTTTTATTTTGAAGTCCATTGTCTCCATGGTCCGTTTGTTACAACACTGCAGGATAAGCGGCAACACGGCCCTGAGCAAAGACATCCACGCTTCAGTGAGTGCCCAAATGAAAAAGAACTTCGCCAAGTCACGCTGGAAGGTGGGTGATGATGATGTAATGGTGATGATGATGGTGTGATGGTGATGATGATGGTGTGATGATGATGATGATGGTGTGATGGTGATGGTGTGATGCTGATGATGATGGTGGTGAAGGGTGGTGATGAAAAACAGTTTTGGCAGGCTTGGGAAGTGGTTGTGGTGGAAAATCTTGATTCTGTTGGTTGAGTGGTTGTGGTGGAATGAGTGTGAAGAATGGACTAAAGTTAGTGGTGGTAATGGAAGAATGGAGAAATGCATGGTTGAAGGAAAAGTGGAGGAGTGGATGAAGAAGAAGATCAATGCCCACAAGTTAAATCATTCAATCAATCGAATGAATTTGTATTCACAAAAGTGGGAGAATATTTTAAAAACTTTACCGACTAAGTGTTGAGAAAGGTGAATAACTGAATCTTATTGACGCTTCAAGGATTTTAAACAACATTTCCCACTTCTTATTTCTTTGTGTTTTATGGGAAAACATATTTTTAAAAAATTTTCTGTTTAAAATTTTTCCCCTGAGATAATCGTTCGTGAATTTAATATATAATTGGTTCATTATTTTTTTAAGAACTTAAAATCAATTTTTTGCCCTTCATTTTACTACACTTTTTATGAACTGGCAAATTCAATTAACTTTGCCAGAAACATTGTCTTGCTTTGACATTTCATATTTTTCTAATGTTTAAAATTATTTTTTCGAACTTTTTTCTGCAATTTCATATACTCAATTAAAACGTGAAAGTTTCCTATCACCCGTGAGGTCCTGAAAGAAAAATACGAATTTTTATTGGAAACCTTGTTGCTCAAGTTGCTCTTGACGACGCCCATCTCCTCTCCATTAAATGCAGGCTGTTAGGGTGTGTGGGAATTGAACCCACAACCTATCGGCTGCGAGTCGTTAACCACTCGGCCACCAATTTGTTTTCATATTTATTTTAAGAAACTCTAAGAAATAGTTTTTTTCAAATGGTAAATGAAAAATGTAATTGGAAAGGGAAAAAATCAAAAGGATTTTTGCGTTCAGTTTGACACGCATCTTTGGAAACTTTGAATTTTTTTTTTGAATTACAATATTTCCTTAAATTTTGAACTTTTGTGACTTTCCTTTTCTTCATTCTACATTTTTTCACGTTTTGATTTTTTTTTCCTTTTTGAAAGGACAAAAATAAGTTCGATCATTTTGATTAGGCTTTTTAGTAATTTCCCCACAGTGTAATATTTGCAAACCGAACGTAAATATTTAAAAAAAGTATATTTTAATAAAATATATTTATTAAAATAAATACCTAACATAAATAAAAAGTTATTATTTTTTTATCATTATTTTATTTTTATTTCATTTTCAGCAAGCCTACAACGCAACAGCAGTAATCAGACAAATGAGGAAGTTGTGTATGAACAGGGAGGGTCAGTCCTGAGAGGTTGGAGATGGAGGAGGAGATGAAGAAGAGGAGGAGGAGGAGGAGATGAAGAAGAAGAGGAGGAGGAGGAGGAGATGAAGAGGAGGAGGAGGAAGAGGAGGAGGAGGAAGAGAAAGAGGAGGAAGAGGAGGAGGAGGAAGAGGAGGATGAGGAAGAGGAGGATGAGGAGGAGGAGGAGAAGAAGGAATAAGAGGAGGAAGAGGAGGAGGAAATTGCTGAAATAAAAAGATAGCAATGGAGGTGGTGTACGTGTGTGGAGGAAAAGAAATGTGAGTTTGATGTTTATGTGGTGATGATGATGATGTGATGATGATGATGATGATTATGATGAGGTGAGGATGATGATGCTGATGCAATGATGGTGGTGAGGTGATGATGATGATGAGGTGATGATGATGATGAATAATTGAAGCCAAAGACAGATAAAATGCTGGTGGCAGTTTAAAACATCAAGAATGACATAAACTGTGGTTTGAAAAACGTTGCTAAGGACCGAATGAAGAGGAATTTGCATTTCAATTTCCAGCGATTTAAAATCGTATTTAACAGTTGTCTTTGAAGCGCAATATGGATAGCTTTAAAGCAACTAATCTTCTTCCTCAAAGTATTCTTAGTCAATCTCAATCTTCAATCTTATTACACGCATTCTTTAGCAATAGTTATTATCGATTTTTACAAATATATAATCCTTTTTATTACACCAGTAATATCGAAAACCATTTTTCATCCTTCTAAGTTTTTAAATCTTTCTTTACGTATTTTACAACTTTAAAATAAGAAAGAAATGTTTTTCTTACTGTCCTTGTAATCAATGTATTTGAACGAATACTCTTTGGCGTGGTTACTGTTTCACAATTCAATGTATTTGAAGAATTTTCCAATTAAGATATTACCATTTGTAATATATAAAAGGCATTCAACCATAATCTGCATATTCTATACTTCCAGGGTTGAGCAATTTAACGTAGATCAACCAGTTTTATTTTTCATTACTTAGGCGTTTTTTTAATTTCAGAAAAACTTTAACGCTCCAAAAAAACAAAGCATGAAGAAATTCTCAAATTTTCTCACCACTGGAGATTTGAAGAGATTTTTCGTTATGAAAGTTCGTTTTTGGTGTAAATTCAAACGTATTTCTTTTTGGTTTGGTAATCGTTCGTTAAATTCATGAAAAGATTGAATTCTTTCGTTAGCATTTCTATATCTTCATACATTTGTATGTATATTTATGCTAGGGAGTGTAGTAACTACATTCCCTAATTTATGCGTATATTTTGTATTTATTGAAATATAACATTTTGACAACTATGCATGTATTAATTGAGCAAAATTGTAGGTCGAAAAGTTTTTCGAATTTTATCTTACTATTTGAGATTATTTCACTGATAAGCTGTGTGCAGCAATGTAGTTACAAACTAAATCTAAATTATATTATCTAAAAATTTTAGCTAATTTAAATTATATTAAATTTAGTATTTAAAACAAATCAACATTAATAATTGTAGTTTTCTTATAAAAAGCTATTCATCTCACATGTATGCTTGAATATTTATAAACGATAGTAGTTTAACTGAGAATCTTTAAAACGTGAAGAAATAAACTTTCAATTAAGGTTTAAAAATATTTAATCTGATAAAACTGTTAATAAACTTGAATTTTATATTAACTTATCCGCGAGGTATCTGTAAAAGACAACTTTCCACTAAAATCTATCGTTTTCGCGGTCTTTGAAGAGTTTTTCGTTGCTGGTGCTGGAACTCACTGTGCTTCAAATGCATATTTCCTTCATTGCTTTTCCATACAAAACAATAAAATACAGTACAATACAATAAAAAACAATACAGAACAATACAATACAGTATAGTACAACGATGAATATAATTATCGAATATTATTAACGATATATAACGTAATATATATTATAAACGTTTCACTTTTCATGTGCCATACTACCCATCGAACCTCAACAGCAAGACACCACAAATGAGTCTGTCGGTCGAGCATCAAAGACATTTGTATTTCATAATTACTCTTCAATATTCCAAATAAATGAAACATGGCATTATTGTTTTACTTATTATGCCCTATACCATATACTATCCATTTTTTGTTTCCATTTTTAACTAGTATGATTAAATGGAACAGATCGCTGATATGGTCTATGATTTTAAAATGAAATTTTAAATTTCGTGGATTAACATGTGCGTCTTATACACAGGTGCGTTCCACATGAAAAAAATACATTTTAAATTTGACAATTAAGAGATTTGATTTAAATTTCAGAAAATGAGATGAATTAACACAAAAGTCGCTTTTAATAAATTATATTTGAAATCAAATTCGAAAAAAGATAAAAAACGGCAAAGGTCTCAGAATATTTGAACCAATGGCAACCCTTGAAACTAACACTTGCCAACAGTAACTTACAATTCTCCAAGTTTATTCACACACACATGGGTCTTAAATGCCAGCTGGTGTAGGCACCACTTTAATTATTCCTAGTAATGATACCTCAGGTTATGTTGAGGGTTACTTACGAGAGGAGTGTATCATAGAAGCAATCTGGAAGCTCTTCCACAGCATCCCCTAACCCACACACACACCCCTCACACAAACCCCCCCCCAAACAACCCACACACACAAATAACCCCCCCCCACACACACACACACACACTCACACACACACACACACACACACACATACACACACATCACTTAATGGTGACCTCCTTGTCCGACACCGTATACTTGCCCCACTCTTTATCCGGGTCGTAGGGCTCCCAACGGGATGCCGGGAAGATGTGCTTGTTCTTGTCGTACCAGCTACGCAAGCATACCTGCGTGGTGGTGATGATGGTGGTGGTGGGGGGTGGTGATGGTGGTGATGATGATGGTGGCGGTGGTGGGGGGTGGTGGTGGTGGTGGTGGGAGGAAGGGGGGTGGTGATGATGATGGTAGTTGGGATGGTGGTGATGATTAAGAAAAGAAAAAACAGTTACAATCGTTAAAACAGTTAACGACCGTTACAAATCGCCCAACCTTGCCGGCGTGTGACTCATCCTTCTCGACGGTTGCGTCATTGATCATTCTGACGTCATCATGCACGTCGAAGTTGAAGAGGGGACCACTCTTGCCACGAGCCTTCGTCACGATGAAGTCGTAGAAGGAGTAGTGTTGTGCGATGATCAAGTCTTCCTGGTGGTTGGAGGTTCGAGAGTTGGATCATTGTGGAGATTCAAATCAAATTGTGAATAATCAATTCAAATCCGGGGAATGTCTATGGGAACACAACGAATGGATTTGGGATGATTTGAAAATTGCATCATCATCAACATCATCATCATCACCTTGATGTACATGAGACGATCGACAGACGAACTCTTCAACTCATTGAAGTCGTTCTTCAGCTGCTCGAGACACTTCTGCAGGAACTGTTGGATGGTGTGACCCTTTCGCATCCTCAACACCCTGCGATGTCCCGACCCATCCCAGTAACTGTACGTGATCTCGATCTCCTCGGCCTTGATTGCTTCCTGCTTCCGCGTCCACTCCTGCCGCAACTCCTCACGCATCCTCGCCTCCTCCTCCTCCCTCTCTCGGTCGGGCAGGAAACTCGTGTCGACGAATGGACACTTGGTCATTTTGAACTTTTTTGGCTTGTTCTCACTGATGTCTGATTCTTTTTTTCTTTTTGATGATTCGGTTTCTAGGGTTTTATTTTTTGTGATATTGTCATCATCAGCATCATCATCATCATCATCATCATCTTTATTTTCTTCTTTTTCATCTCTTTCTTTCTCTTCCTCCTCTTCTTCATCCATGTGGAACGACAGAGGACCTTGTTTCCGAGTCTTTTCCTTGTTCTTTTCCATGGACTGAGCACTCATCGCCATTTCCTTCATCGCCACCATTTGCCTCTCTCGCTCCTTCAGCACTTCATCCTTGTTAAGTTAATTAAATATTAATTTATTATTAACTCAATTAAATGTATTAATTATAATTTATAACTTATTTTCCTAATAACATCAAGCAATTAACCATTTAAATTTCAATAAACTCTTATAATTATTAATTAACCAACCAAAGGTTACCAGTCCACACCAGCCCCACCTGCTTCGCCTTCATCTGGTCGAGGGTGACCAGGCCAATGGTGTCACTCTTCAGCTGGTTCTCCACTGCATCATAGTGCACTGCGAACTTCTTTTCAATCACCCCCACCTTTGAAAAATTTATAAAATATAGGCTTTTTAATGATATTTTAATATATTCTTTTATTAGTGGAATTAAAGGTTGGGAAGAAATTCAATGAAATAACAAATTCTTAATACTTTAGAGTCTTCTTCAATCTTCTTTTTCCTCAGCTCGAGTTCCTCTCTCTCCTTCTGCCTCTTCTTTATCAGGTTCATAGCTCTGCTGGCCTCCTTGGCTGCTCCCTTGTACTGAGCCATCTTTCAGTCAAAAATGAAAATGATCCACAAAAATAGAACGAAGGAAATTTAGTGTTAAATGAATTATTTTTTCTCAAATTGGAATTTAATTTTAGAATTTTGTATTCTAAGGAATCGTCAAAAATTAACTTATGTTATTAACTCCATTGACTGAAAATTAAATTAATTACAATTACAAAAAACGGTTATCAATAGGTAAGCATTAGTGAACTAAAATGATTTATAACATTAATTTGTTGAATATTTATAATTTAAAACATATTTCTAAAAGTTATCTTTTCTATGAAACACCTGAATAGAATATTAAAAGTAGACTAAATCAAATTTAAATTTGACGCTTCTCAAAACCCCTAATAGTTGAATTATATGCAATTATCGGATGCACTGGAGAGTGGAGAGTCCGACAGGATGATTGAGGCTCGCAGGAGATTTCTGACGATCATGAGATTCACCATGTTCCTTCTGCAAGTGCTCTGTTGCATCGCCACCACCGCCACATTCAGTCGTCTGCTCGACCAGTACAAACTTCCCGCTTTTTTCATGCTGATTCCTGGTCTACTCTTCTTCCTCACGGGCTTGGAGCGATGTTACCTCCTCAACGACGACAACCTGAACTCCGTGATCAGAGGAGCTGTCACCGGCTTTCTTTCAGGCTTCTATGGCACCATTGTCAACGATTTATTTTCACATCCTACCCACACCACGCACCACAAGTTCATATTATCACTCGGACAGTACGAGTTCTTGCACATTCCAGTGATCTGCTGCTCCATGGTGTGTCTAATGTGCATCATCTTCACCACATTCCCTCCTTTCAGAATCGTCGTTCTCTCCTTCGCCTTGGCGATCTGTTCGATGGGTTTGTTCTCCTTGGGGACGATCTTCTTCAGCGAGAGACCTGACATCGCCATCATCAACAAACAACTCGCCTTCGTCGTTTTCATTTGCGTCTTTTTGCTCGGTCTGGTGCCCTTCGTGTCTCTCAAACAACAGTTGTGGCTGCTTGCAACCATGGTCTTCACCCTCTCCCTCATTTGGCAGTCCTACCATCTAGACTCGTGTCAGTGGCAGTGGCAGCTGAACAGGTTTCCAGTGCCAGGCTCCACCACGGCCTTCATCGTCCTCTTCCTGGTCGATGTTGTGCAAGTGCTGACCACTCGAGAAAACAACCAGTTCATGCAGTGCAGACGCAAGAAGAGGTCCTACAGCGGCGATTGTGACGACGACAAGTACAAAGTTTTCTACAGCAATGAAGTCATCAGCAACGAAGAAGAAATCGAAGATACCTTTTCTAGCGCAATGACGTGGCATTGTGTGTGTTACGTGCTCGAACGCACCACTCTCACCCTCATCCTGGAAAAGCAACACAGACGGCGGTTCTTGACTGACACGTGGATCAGCTGTCTTGCCATCTTCATCATCTACATGATCCACATTAATTATCGCCAACTCTCCATCACATCGAAGCTCATGCTGACGTATTTGCTACTGCTTTTGTACTTTTGCATTGGAATAACCGGGGGATTGATTTCAAACGGATATTTTTTTGACATTATTTCAGGAATTGTTTTTTTGACTATTTCCACTTTGGACTTACCCGATTAAAACATCGTGCTTTCATTTTCAAACATTTCAGTCACATTACTATTAAAGGTTTTTTATCGGTTTGAAATATTAAATATTGTATTTAAAAACCTTCCTTAAGCCATCGAAACCTACAGCCATGGGCGGTGATCCTAGGGGGGTCCTGCGGTCTGGACCTCCCCACTTTTTGGTAGTGAGGGGGTCCACCTTAATTGTGAGATTGTTTAGTTATAGCTGTCTAAAACTGACTATTCTTTGATTACTTGAATTTTCGTATCAAAACCGAAGTTTTAATTTTTTTAATTGGGGGAAGGACCCCAGTACCCTCATTATTATAGTGGCGTATAACCCGAACAAGCTTCCAGGCCACTTATGCTGCATATTTTCATTTCTAACCACTACACTTAAGAGAATATGCATAAATTACAGTTATAAAACGATATAAGTTTATAGATTCTATACATTTTATCATTCAAGTGCGGATAGACGAATATAGGTTTAGATTTTTTATAAATTTCAATTTCAAAATGAAAATGATATTCACGGAACATAGCTAAATCGCTATATACCGAGAACATGCACGGTACCATGAGCGGCGATCCTTGGGGTGTCTTGGGATCCGAACCTCCCATTTTTTAGTAGTGAGATTAATGTGGACCCACCACTTTAAAAAAAATGGTTAAACTCTTTTTTTGATACGAGCATAATCGTCAACCATGTCACAAAACAGAATTTTTAGATATCAATCGATCAATCAAATAGATTTCTATAGCGCTCTTTCTTCAAATTCAAGAGCGCTGGTAAATAAATTTGTTAAACAGATATGTCTTCAGATCCTTACGAAAAGTAAATAATGATTTAGAAGTAGTTAAATAAGGAGGTAATGAGTTCCAAATATATGGACCTGCATAATGGAAAGAACGTTTAGCAAAAGAGTTATAAATGGAAGGGATGAAATAATGATTTTGAGTGGATGATCTTAAATTACTTCTATGAGGGTGAGTTATTAATGATTTGAGGTATATTGGGGATACTGGGGAATTTTGTAATTTAAACATAAAAACACAGATTTTAAATATAATCCTAAATTTGATGGGGAGCCAATGTAATAAGATGAGAGAGGGTGTAATGTGGTGATAAATAGGAGTACGGCTAACGACTCTAGCAGCATAATTAAATACTTTATTTAATGGTTTTAAAGTAGTTTCAGGTGAATTATAATAGAGTGAGTTACAATAGTCAATTCGAGATAAAACAAGTGCAGAGACTAACATCTTTAAAGAAGGGTCATCTAAGTAAGGTAATAATTGTCTGATACGTCTGAGATGAAAATAGCAAGATTTAGTGACTGATAGAATTTGGTTTGATAAGGTTAATTTTGAGTCGAAAATAAATCCTAAACTACGAATATGATTAGATGGAACAATAGTATGAGTGGAGAAATTACATGGGCCATTAATTAGTTTACCATTTTTATCAAAAAATATAAGTTCAAACTTTAGTGGATTCAATTTTAAAGACATTGAGCTAGACCAGTTTTCAATAGATAATAGACATGAAGATATAGATGACATAACAGTATTATATGATGATGTATCGAAGCTGACTTATAACTGCGAATCGTCAGCATAGGATAGGGAGTTGAGAGAATGAGAGGAAATGATAGAAGATAGTTCAGAGACGTATAGAATAAAGAACAAAGGACCAAGAATAGAACCTTGAGGAACACCATATGAGTAAGTAGATGGGGTAGAGGTACAGTGATTTAAAGAAACATAAACAGATCTATTAGATAAATATGACTTAATCCATAAAAACGAAGAATCATTAATATTGAACTTATTTTTTAGTAATAGTAGTAATAAGGAGTGGTCTACAGTGTCAAAAGCGGCCGAATAATCTAAACAAACAAGTACAGAACATTTTTTATTATCAAAGGCGTAAATAAGATCATTATAGAGTTTTAAGAGGGATGATTCACAGTTATGACCTAAACGAAAACCAGATTGTGAATAAGGTATAAGAGAGTTAGCATTTAAATATGAATAGATTTGTTGATAGACTACCTTTTCTATTATTTTAGATATGAATGTTAGATTGGAAATAGGTCTATAGTTAGAAATTTGAGTAGGGTCTAATGAATTATTTTTTAAAGTAGGTATGATAACAGAAGCTTTGTATAAAGTCGGAAATTTAGATGTAGAGAGAGACAGATTAACAATGAAAAGAATTATAGGGTAAAAAATATCAGACAATTCTTTAATCAAATAAGTTGGAATTATGTCAAGAGAACAGGTAGATGGAGACATGGAATTAATAATTAAGGACAGGTCAGGTAGAGAAATTGAAGAAAAACTGACAAAATTAAATTCACTATTGTTAATATAATTAATAGGGCTAGGAATAGAGGTATTATTGTTAAAATTAGACCTTATTGTTTCTACTTTACTTGTTATGTAATTATGATAATCTTGAGAAGAGAAAGATGAAGGAGGTGGAAGGTTTTTATTTAATAATTTAGAAAGTGACTGCCAACGATTCTTTGAAGAAGAAGCGTTGACTATAGAAATTCTAAAATAATTACAGTGCTTAGAGAATAATATAGATTTGTATTGGTTAAGAGAAGACAAGTAAAGGTTATAATTAAAGGAAGAACTATGAGACCTAAACTTACGCTCATGTCTACGTGCAACCCGTTTCAGAGTCGCACATTCACTGTCGAACCACGGAGACCGTTTCGACAGCAGACGACATGAGCGCAAGTTTAAAGGTAAAATGATATCAAGAATTCGAAGATTATATCCTGCGACAATATTGTCGCAGGATAGCGTAACCGCGTCCAGATTTTATAATCTAGTAATATAGTGAATTTGTAATTTAAAGTTATGAATTAATTGGGAATAAATTCATAATTATATTTTTATGTATTTCTTCCAAAACTTAAATAGATTCACCGTTAAATTCTACGTGATTTTCATTAGGTACAGTGAATGTAAGGGTTTTCATTCTTTATAAGAGCAAATCTTTAACAGCTTTTGTGGCTTAGAGCTTGCACCTTAGACTACGGATCGCTACGCTATGGTTTCAATTCCCGCTATAAATATTTTGTCAAACAAATATTTTTTAAAGGATTTAATTCATGTTTTAAAGTATTTAATTAATGTTTTAAAGGATTTAATTCATGTTTTAAAGGATTTAATTCATGTTTAAAAGGATTTAATTCATGTTTTAAAGGATTTAATTCATGTTTTAAAAAAAGTGTAACTCGTTTTTTTAAATTATTTATTTATTAATTATATTTATAATGAGTAAAATAACAAAAAATTAGATGATTAAAATATAAATAAAAGATAAATTCAATTATTAGAGTAATTTTTGATAATTTAATTATTATAAATATTTTATTTATTTAGTGTTAGCTTAAGGTTAAGTTTAGTTTACGAAAATTCAATGATTATTAAGATTCATAAAAAAATATTTAACAAATACTAAATTTATTCTTTTTATTTTACGAAAATTCACTAAATATTAATAAATAAGAAAAAAAGATTGTTAAAAGTATCTCGCTAAAATCTGGACGCAGGATAACACCAACCGCGCGGCTACGCTATCCTGCGACAATATTGACGCAGGATAGCACCAAGCTCAAGAATTGAAGAAATAGAATCATTAAAACATGTAAGAAACTCATCAACATCAGTGAAACCATTGAAACTAAAATATTTAAATAGTAGAGTAAATGTGTCCTTATTAAATTTTTTCCAGTTTCTGCTATACGTTTTGATAGTAGTAATATTAAAGTTATTATTTAGATTATATTTGAAGTTAATTAGATAGTGATCAGAAGAATGAAATTTGGTGGTAGATATATCAGATATTTTAGAAAGTGAAGAAGTTATTAAAAAATCAATAGTATTTCCAGATGAATGGGTTTGAGTAGATATATGTTGTGTTAAGTTGAAAGTATTGAGTATCTGGATGAATTTGGAAACATAGGTATCAGTGGGTTTATTATAATGAAGATTAAAGTATATACATAGGTTTATAACTTTTTATAGTCAAGTAAGGAGTGATAGTTATAGTGATAGCTGTCTGAAACCAAACTATTCTCTTCATCGATGGTAGGATCCCTCCAAGATTTGCAGCAGTGGTGTAACCAGAGTATAACTAGAATAACAAATCTGACATGGTTGAAAAATTTAAATCTTTTTTTGTCAAAGACAAAGACTGTTTTATTTAACAAATTCATTGTGGAACGCTTCTGAATTTGATAAAAAGCCATATGTTAATTTTTATTAGTTTATTGAAGATAACT
The DNA here is from genome assembly GCA_943735955.1 of Piscicola geometra. Lineage (NCBI taxonomy): Eukaryota > Metazoa > Annelida > Clitellata > Hirudinida > Piscicolidae > Piscicola > Piscicola geometra. The sequence goes on along the minus strand of OX030957.1, from coordinate 13,266,872 downwards.
TTTCAAATTTGCCAACTATTATGCTACTTATTTAACAAAAACAACTTCAATTCTATCATGCTATCATTCAATTGAGCGCTCTTGAATTTGAAGGAAGAGCGCTATAGAAATCTATTTGATTGATTGATTGATTGATGCTAAAACTCATTTTGACATATCTTATGCCATTTATCAAACACTTAAGTGAACATTTTCACATTGCCGACTTTTGTGTGGGTTTCTTATATTGAATAGCTTATGATGAATCAAAGTTACATAATAAAACTTTATCAAACTCAAGAAATATTTGAAAATTAAAAACTCATTAAAAAAAAAGATTTGACTTCTTAGTAAGGCATAAATAGAATTGAAATTACTTTACAGTCTTTGGAGATATAGTGTGCGATTTGTTTACCAGCTTCCTTCTTTTTCTTCAAAACAAATCCGCGATGGTTGGTCATTGGAAATTTAAGTCTGATATCATCTAAATAAATAAAATATTCAAAATTAATCAGTAGGATAAAAATGGTTCCTTAAAGTGTTATTTTCACAAATTTCTAAATTGCTAATGGAAATTTTTATTCATCTCAGGGTATCGACATTTGCCACAAGCATGACCGAAAGGTTCACCGTAAAGAACCGGTGTCCAAGGATATCTACCTGAGACTGCTCGTGAAGGTGCATATATTTTATAAACTGAATTAACTTGGTTTTCCATGAATATATTTTCATTTCATTATAGTTTCCTTAATGGCAACCCTTCATAGCTCTACAAGTTCTTGGCTCGCAGGACGACCTCCAAGTTCAACCAGATCATCTTCAAAAGGCTGATCATGAGCAGGACGAACAAGCCACCCATCTCCCTCTCCAAGCTGGTTAGCCAAGAGACTTCTTCAATGATTTTCTGTATTCAAATTTTTATGCTGAAAAAATAAAATAATCATTAAATTAGCAATAAAAAAATTAATTAATAATACATTTTTTTAATCTTTGACCAGTCCAAGCACATGAAAAAAGAGGGCAGGGAAGGCAAGACAGCAGTGGTGGTGGGCACAGTGACTGATGACTTGAGACTCTTCAAGGTTCCCAAACTGACGGTTAGTCATCTTCGACATTCTGTCTTGTGCTACGCATGCCTCCTTCTTCTACCAGTTTCACAATGTTCTCAGTTCATTCCATGACAAATATTGGTGTATTCTTTGCTTATTATATTAGAATGTCAGTTAGTTAAAAAGGGAGAACATATAACATTGAAATGTGCAAGAATGAATATCTATAAGGTTATTGACTTTTCCTTGCATATATCAACCACACTTATTTCTCCATTTACATTCTCATTATTTCCCATTTGACAGTTGTGCGCTCTGCATGTGACTGCAAGGGCAAAGAGCAGAATCCTCAAGGCAGGCGGCACTGTTCTGACCTTTGATCAACTCGCTCTGAAGGCCCCCAAGGGAGAGAAGACTGTGCTCTTGCAAGGTTTGCTTCTCTTTCAAATCAATTCATCACCGAATGAATCGTATTCACAATATTTAAATATGTGGTGTGTATTTAAAAATCGCAAAATGAAATAATTTCCATGAAAATATTTAGGACTAGGGCTGAAAAATTCGCTTTTAAATCTCACCCAAATGTGTGGGCCTATTTGGATTGGATCATGGTTTTATTAACCCACCTCCTCCCCCCTTCCCACAGGAGAGAGGAAGGCACGCAAGGCTTACAGGTACTTTGGACCAGCTCCTGGAGTCCCACACAGCCACACCAGGTCCTCCTCCTCTTCACTTTCCTCAATCTTCACCATGATCATAACCAACTTCGTGCTTTTGTTCTGGCTGAATTTAAAATAATTTTTACAGTTTTTTTTAATAGTAATTATTAGTGTTTTCTTGTTCATTTGTGATTAATGTCGTTTTCTAGTTTCTAATTGATTCCATGGCGTCGACACAGGCCGCACGTGAGGTCAAAGGGCAGGAAGTTCGAGAGGGCCCGAGGTCGCAGGAAGAGCAGGGGGTACAAGAACTAGAGAGAGTCCAGAATACTGGGAGGCTTCCAACATTGCTTGGTTCTTGCAGTCAAATTGTCTTCGTGCTTTTGTTCTGGCTGAATAAAATGAAAAATTCATTTTTCGTGTTAATTTTAAATTCTTGAAATGCATCCAAAAAAGGTTTATTCATGCGTTGCATGTAATGAGGGCTGGTTGCACAAGAAGTCATCATCATCTCATCTGGTTTTTGTTATACAGGCCAACTTTTCCTCTTCCGAGGGTGGGGCCTGTCTGAAAAGTCTCAATCTCTCTCCACTCTTTTCTGTCATGGGCATCAGTGCTGCATGCCCACAGGTATTTGAGGTCTTTCTGTACTATCTCTCCCCACGTCTTCTTTGGCCTGCCTGGTCATTTCTTTCCCGAAACCTCCGTTCTTCTAACCTTGTTGATCCATCCACCATCACGTTCCACATGCCCAAACCACCTCATTCTTCTCGTTTGCAGTACAGCACCAATATCCTGGATCCCATCATTTTTTGGAGCTCATCTCAATTGATGAGTTTTTTTGATTTGATGTTGCACATCCAACGGATCATGGCCCGGTCGTTGCGTTGAAGGCGGTTGATAGTTTCTGTGGTGACAGCCCAAGTCTCAGAGGCGTGTAACATTGTACTCCTCACACATGAGGTGTACACACGACTTCTGGTTGGAAGTGGAAGGTGTCTGTTTGTCAGTAGAGGAAGAAGTTGACGAAATGTTCCCCACGCACACTTGCATCGGGTTATGGCAGCATCCTCACAGCCTCCACCTGCAGACAGCATGTCACCTAAGTAGCAGAATTCAGGAACGACTTCAAGTTTGTCTTCATCAACAAGAACTTCCACAACTGGTCTTCCGTCTATCGGTCGAGCTATGCCTTGACAGCGGGCACACTTGTAATTTTGGTCTGAGCGGAGAGAGCCTTTAATGCCTGAGCATCTCTTGTGCACCCAGGATGAGCAACCGCTGCATAGAATGGAGTTTTTGCCCGTTCCTTTAAGGCAGACTGCACATGGGTACTTTCCCGATTTCTTGGTCAGTTCTAGATTCGCACCAGATACTAAAACTTTCGTTTTCCCCGTATTAACTTTTAAGCCCTTTTCTCCATTCCATTCTTCCATATCTTGACCTTGAGAAGCAGCTCGTCCAGTGATTCAGCTATGGCTACAAAATTATCTGCGTACAACAGCTCCCATGGACATCCAGTGCGAAACTCTATAGATAACGCTTCTAGCACGATGATGAATAATAGAGGGCTTAGGACCGAACCTTGATGCACCCCGACACCCACTTCGAACTCGTCACTGAAAGTTTCACCAACCCTTACCTTGCTTTTCACCTCTGAATACATAGACTGCACCACTCTCACCAGCCACTCTTCGATACCGAGTTTACGTAATGCCCACCATATCACCTTCCTTGGGACACGGTCAAACGCCTTCTCAAGGTCGACGAAAGCTAAATAGAGTGGTTTGTTGGCAGCCCGGTACTTTTCCTGGATCTGAAGGATGATGAAGATGGCATCTGTTGTTCCACGCCCTGGCATGAAGCCAAACTGCATCTCGTCGATTTTCACACGGATCCTGATCAGGTTTTCTATCACGCGCTCCAGTACTTTGAGTACTTGCTCTATCAGTTTCAAGCCTCTGTAGTTGTTCCTGTCGAGAGCATCTCCTTTCCCCTTGTAGAGGTTCACAATGAAACTCTTTTTTCATTCAGTGGGGATCTTCCCTTCTGAGTTGATGCACTCAGCAAGATCACGTACTAGGATGGCACCCTGTAGACCAGCAGACTTGAGCATCTCAGCAACAATGCCGGTCGGACCAGCGGCCTTGCCATTACTCATCTTTGCAATGGCTTTCATGCTCATTTCTGTGGTGATCGGCACACTTGGTCCTTCAACTGGGTCTTCCACCGGCAGATCCTCAGGGCACCATGGGAACTCTAGGTTCAAAAGACGCTCATAATGCTCCTTCCAGGCCTCTTTCTTTGAGTTCTCACTCAATGACATTTCGCCAGCATCATTCCTACTGACAGCTCTCCGATTATGTCTTGATTTTCTCGTCGAATCTGTTGAGCACACCAAGTGGCGAGGCTTCTTCTCGAAGCAAGAGTTTCCGACTAGTAGCTCGTATACAAACAGTTCTTCTGTGGTTGGTATGAGGGCGATAGCCGACTGTAGCCTTTGGTAGAAACTGCCTTTTTCTGCCAAACTGAGTCCAGATTGAAGTGCGTATACGCACGCAAAAGCAAATATCGTCTTGCCTATTATCATTCGCATGATGATGATTCGATCTGAGACACGGTCTACTGTGATTATCTTCTCCCACCACGCTTTTGCAACCATTAAACCAACACCTCCAAAACCTCTTTCGTTCCCAGACCAAAAATACTTGTAACAACTATCCTTCCCTATCACCAGTTTCACCCCTGAACCAACACATCTCACTTCCTGGAGACAGCACACGTCTACCCTCTTCCTACTCAACGTCTCCACCACTTCGCCTACTTTTCCTTTCAACGTGCCTACATTTAGGGTTCCGGCACGAAACCTTGTTGGGCGCTCGCTTACTTCGCCTGCACGGCCCGATCCTGAAGCTCCACGCCCTAGAGCTCCACAACCGGAGACACTACTGACTACGCCTGGGTAGCCAGCACTGTCTATCGTTTTATTTCTTTTGATACTTTTCATTTTTGTAGCAGGTTTGACGGCTGGATGCCCTTCGCAGCCAACACTGACTTTAAGGAAGCCCGAGAATCCTTTGATTTTCTCTCTGGGTTGACTCCCGTAGCCCATTCCAAAATTGAATATAGCCACTGGGCCGTGGAGGTTGTTGAATCAAGGTTTCCTTCCCTTTAGATGGACTGCCTTGCTGGGCTGATGAACTCCATCTGCCCATCCGACCACGCCACAGGTTGTACTAGTTTACGTGGTACTAGCAGCAGGTTCTCTCACCTGTCCTGACATTGAAAAAAAGTTGTGCAAAGCCAGAAAAAGAGAAAATGTTTTTTTAAACGTTGGTCGTCTGAATTCCAAATCGGAAAAATGATTAGAGAATTACGAGAAGTTAAATGGGTAGGTAATGAGTTCCAAACATATGGACCTGCATAATGGAAGAACGTTTAGCAAGAGTTATTAATGGAAGGGATGAAATAATGATTTTGAGTGGATGATCTTAAATACATCTATGAGGGTGAGACATTAATGACTTGAGGTATAATGGGGATACTGGGGAGTTTTTAATTTAAACATAAAAACACAGATTTTAAATATAATTCTAAATTTGATGGGGAGCCAATGTAATAAGATGAAAGTGGGTGTAATGTGGTGATAAATAGGAGTACGGTTAACGACTCTACCTGCATAATTAAATACTTTCTTTAATGGTTTTAAAGTACTTTCAGGTAAATTATAATAGAGTGAATTACAATAGTCAATTCGAGATAAAACAAGTGCAGAGACTAACCTCTTTAAAGAAGGGTCATCTAAGTAAGGTAATAGTTGTCTGATACGTCTGAGATGAAAATAGCAAGATTTAGTAACTGATAGAATTTGGTTTGATAAGGTTAATTTTTAGTCAAAAATAAATCCCAAGCTACGAATATGATTAGATGGAACAATAGTATGAGTGGAAAAATTACATGGATCATTAATTCGTTTCATGGGCGGCGATCCTGGGGTCCACCTTAGTAGGGACCCCCTCCCCCACTTTTTTCCCCTTTTTGTATACAACAATTCCTATTTTGATAGTAGTATAATCGTCAACCATGGCATAAAAGTGGATGTTTATACAGTAATACATTGTGAGTATGTGTAGTTATAGTGATATCTGTCTAAAACATAAATATTCTTTGCTTACTTAAATACTCCTTCACCTAGTTTTTTTAATCTCTATGGCGTAGGCGGGAATTCTGAGGGATCCTGGGGTTCACCTTTATAAGGACCCCCTCACTCTTTTAAAAATACACAGTTCTCAACTCTTATTTTGATACGAGCCTAATCGTCAACCATAGCATAAAAAATGCAAATACAGTAATACATTGTGAGTATGTATGGGCAGCGATGCTAGGGGGTTCCTGGGGTCCATCTTAACATGGACCTCTCTCAGTTTTACAAATACAATAATTTCTCAACTCCTATCTTAATACAAGCATAATCGTCAACCATAGCATGAAACAGAATTTTTATTCTGTAATATATTGTTTCAATTTTCGCAAGCAGACATTCAAGACGTTTTTCAGAAAATGTCGGTTCACTTGTTGCAAGCAGACAGATTTTATTTAAAAAATCATTCATATTGTGTTACTTATTTTGCATGGGCGATATTCATAGGGGATTCTGAAGTCCACTTCAATATCGACCTTTCCTATTTTTTAGATGAATCAAGGTTAATGAATTCCAAAAGGCTTCGAACATTAACTAAAGTTGTGGTTAAATCAAACTAAAAGTTTTATATCGCATAACTGCCAAAAAGAAATGCTGAGGCTTTTAGCTCATTCAATCTTTAAAAACATAGTGTGCACTGTTAATGCCGAATCATGCCAGTTTGGTGTTGTGGTTGACGGCACACAAGACTGCAAAAGCTTAGAGCAGGAATCGACATGAATTCGTTTTGTTGATGAAGCTCTGAATGTCAATGAACAGTTTATTGGTTTATTCAGCCCACCAGATACGATCGGAAAAACAATATCTGCTGTAGTAAAAGATTTTCTGATCAGAATTTGGCTACCTATAGAAAAACTAAGACCACAGACTTATGACGGCGTTTCTATCAGCAATGAGAATCCGCTTGCATTGTTTTTCCACTGTTCTGCACAGTGTGCAAATCTTGTTGCCCAGCACAAAGCTGCCGCAAATCTCTTTGTGAGCAATTCACTTCAGTTTGTCCAAGAGTTAGGTGCTTTTTACAATCGTTCAGGGATGGTCAAGAAGCAGTTTAGTGATGCTTTAGTGTCTCTTATAATTGCCTTTGCTGATGAGCCACTGAATAAAAAGTATAGTATAAAACTTCTTTGTCCTACAAGATGACTATCTACAGTGTCTTCTGTGCTTGAACATTATGAAGTGGTACTTGATAGTTTGGAATCATTTGCTTCCATTGGTACTGCTGATGAAACAGCTGTAAAGACTCGAGGCCTTTTTTCAACAGGGCACTATTGCACTGGCCCTCAAGGAGTTGTTTTGGTTTTTTCACTTCTGGAACAGTTAAACAAGTCGTTGCAATCCGCAAGTGCCAAGGTCAGTGGAATGGTTGCAGCGACTGATTCAGTTGTGCAAGAACTGCGTCACCTACGATCAGATGAACAGTTTAACTCCATTTTCAGAGATGTCAACAGTATGGTTTTGACATATGATCTCGAGCCGATTGCTGTACCTCGGGTGCGAAAGCTGCCACAAAAGTATTGTGAGCTGGACCCTGCTTATGTAGAAACAACACCAGAGGAACATTATCGAGCAGCCTATTACGCTGTCATAGACATTGCAATCATGCAACTCACAGAAAGGTTCAATCGAGATTCTCCTGGTTTGCGTTCATACTTGTAGCTGGAGACAATGTTGCTAACTGGTGAAGTGAACCATGATCTTTGCAAGCAGTATCGTGAGTTAAATGAAACTGGTCATTGTTCACAGTTAGCTATGTTTAAAACCAGAATGAATACAGAAATTTAGCACAAACGCAAAAAATAATGCAAGCTATGATCGCGGAAGCCAGACATCTGTTTCCTCAGGTTGAAATATTGGTCAGATTGATGCTTGTGTGTCCAATAACGTCATGTACTGCAGAAAGATCTTTTAGTGCTTTGCGACGTCTTAAGACTTGGTTGCGTGCACCTATGACACAGCCTCGCTTGAATTCACTCGCCGTTTGTCATGCACATCAGGATATACTTGACAGTCTGGATTTGAAAAGACTAGCAGAAGAATTTGCTAGTAGATCAGACATTCGAAAGGGTCTTTTTGGAAATAGGAGTAAACGAGCTGTGGGGAGAGAGCAGGAGGACAGGCAGAGAAGGTATTTTATGTTATCTAAATGGCCCACAGTGTATATTTAGATTCTAAATATACACTGTGGGCCAAAAAAATCTCTCAATGTATATTTGTTTATAACTTCGGCAAATTTTAATCTATTTGTACTTTTTTTAAACTATTGTACTCAGAAATGAATTGAAAACAAGATCTTATAAAATTTATTTGATGGGTTGATGGCTAATTCTAATTGAATTTATATAGATGAAAAATAAAAAAAGGCACTAAAATCGCTATTGTTTTTCTTCAAATCGCTCATCGTGGCAATAGAAAAGTATTTTAAATTGAGTATCAAACTTTTTTTTAATGATTGGTGATACAAATATTAATAGTTTATGCAAAAATCATTTGCACTACAGCAAACAATACTAAATAGTATCGCTTGTACTGTATTGGACGATACCGGTTCTTTGATTCCAACCCTGGGGAGAACCTCTCCAAGATTTTCCGCAGATCGCCGCCCCTGATTAGTTTAACATTCTTATCAAAAAATTTAAGTTCAAATTTTAGTGGATTCAATTTTAAAGACATTGAACTAGACCAGTTTTCAATAGATAATAGACATGAAGACATAGACGACATAACAGTATTATATGATGATGTATCGAAGCTGACATATAACTGCGAATCGTCAGTATAGGCTAGGGAGTTGAGAGAATGAGATGAAATGATAGAAGATAGTTCAGAGACGTATAGAATAAAGAACAAAGGACCAAGAATAGAACCTTGTGGAACACCATATGAGTAAGTAGATGGGTTAGAGGTACAGTGATTTAAAAAAACATAAATAGATCTATTAGATAAATATGACTTAATCCATAAAACCGAAGAATCATTAATATTGAACTTATTTTTTAAGCTACGACTATGATTAGATGGAACAATAGTATGAGAGGAAAAATTAGATGGATCATTAATTAGTTTACCATTTTAATCAAAAATTAAAGTTCAAATTTTAGTGATTCAATTTTAAAGACATTGAGCTAGACCAGTTTTCAATAGATAATAGACATAAACACAGTCATGTGTAGAAGATTCGTTCTGACAGTCTGTCTTTCATCTGCAGAGCTCATCTGCCTTGTGAAGTAGGTAGCCAGTGGGTGCTTGCAAGCTGTGCATTGGTGCTCAATTTGAGGCCTTGGCACTTCTTCATAAACACAGTCATGTGTAGAAGATTCGTTCTGACAGTCTGTCCTTCATCTGCAGAGCTCATCTGCGATTTACATTTAAATAAGACTCGATTGTTATTGTTTATGATTACATATCTGTATATGCTTATCTAAAAAATAATATTAACTCAAAAACGGATTTTCTATATTTCTGAATAGATTTAGGTTCATGCTTCAATACATTTGGCATTCCAAATTAATTACTTTTCAAAACTACAAACCCATTTAAATCGGTAAAATAAAGCAATTTTTGAAACATTTAAGGAAATAATCTGAAATTAGTGAACTTTGTGAAGAAAATAATCTTAAATTATTGAATTTTTTAATGAAAATATTCTGAAATTAGTGAATTTTATTTAATTTTTAATAATCTTGAGAAATGTGATAAAATACTCATGAAAAGAGCTTGATGAATATAAACCCACCTATATACTCTCACTATTTTAACAAAGCAAACCTTCTATGATGAATTTACTTCAAATGAAGTAGCAAAATTTCAAGCATTACAAAACGTTTCAAAATTAACTATTTAGTTACAGAAAAGTAAAAATTTAAAAGAATTTGCATAGTTTATTGTAAATTCGTCAAATAGATAAACTGGATTATACTAAAAGCTAACAAAGTAATCATCAACCAAATAAATAGTTTAAAAATGTTTATTATAGTTTGAAATGTTTATTCCATTTTTTCTCAAATAGGAGGAGAATTGGGCTACTCCTTTTCATATTCCCACATACCCTCCCATCCAATTGGTATCTGGTTTTTGTCAAGGTACTCTACCAGCCATTCATCCAGGACTTTGAAGTAGTTCACAAAAGGTTCCGAGCGGAAGTGGTCGAATCCAGTTAACTTCTCCAAGCTCACTCGCCATGCCTCACTCGACCCTACACTCAAAAACTCCCTGAGGGTTTATTAATGGACTCATTTTCATATTAATTAATTTATTTATATTTTGAAAAATAGTGAAATTTCAAATATGAAAATAATAAACGTGAAAACTAAAATTTAAGGATATCGTATTAGAACCAAATTTTAAAATGTTGCCTTAGTTTATTGCCAGCCTCTACTGAATTGTAAATACCACAGTTGTCGAAGTCAGCAGTCTGTCCTGCAGCCTTGCAGAGGGCCTCGTGGAACTCGAATTGCCCGACGAAACTGTAAAAGTACCTGGATGTGTAGGTTTTTTAGATTATTAGATCTAGTAAAAAAGGTTTTAAGTTAGAAAAAAAAGTTTCTTTTTTTATTCAATTTAAATTGTAATATTATTGAAAGAATTTTTCAGTATAAAAAGAATAAATAAAATATTCTTTGTTAGAAAAGAATAGCAAATTGACGTTATTCACAAATTGAAAAATTAGGCTTGTTACTCAAAAACCCCGTTTTTTCAAAATTATATACTTTATTTTTTGTTGTAATCCTGTTTGAATTATGAACTCAAATAATAATTAAAATTCTAAAATAGTTATTATTTTCATAGCAACCTGATGAATGAGTAAAAATAAGGAATTTGAAGCTTCGATCCAGCGTCAAAGCCCTCATCTGGTCTCGCACAAGGTGAAGAAATTCCGCTGTACTTGTTTCTTAATTACAAAAATTTTATATAAATATATAGATTTTCGATTGAAATAAGTAAAAAATAAAAACTATTATTGGTTTAGAAGATAGTTTCAAAAACATTATTTTAAAAAAATTATTTGAGAACAAATATTTTGTAAAACAGAATGTTAGCCTCAAACCTGATTTCCCACCATTTCTTGTTATATTCATCTGGTGTAATTTCTCCTCTAAAAATTCCAAATCTCCACTTATCGATGATGTAGGTAAAAGGCAAGAAAACTACTTGTACTAGAGACTTTTGCATCAAATCATTTATTCTTTGCTCTGAAGAAACAATCATTAACTTATATATAAATATATATATATATTGGGGGAGGTTGCTCAAGATGAACCAGTTTCAAAGATGGAACAAGATTAGTTATGCGGTATAAAATTTAATAAAATTTGTATTTCATATCTATGCATCCGTCTTATATGCACATCTGTATGTTGGTTTCGTTTCTAAAAGTTGTCTCATTCAATTGGAATACTTGAAAAACTGATTTCTAGAAGAATTGTTAAAATATTGAAAGATAACATTTAGCTTTTTTTTCAACTTCCGAAGGTATATAGTCTCAGTTTTTTGTTAGTAGTTAGATGATGCTATACAGTTTTATTGTGTGCAAGTTGCAAAATTAAAAGTTGAGTGATTGGTCTGTTATGAGCATAAATGTGGGGCATAGTCATAGTTGCCTAAAATGGAATACGAAGAGTTGCTTAAAATTAAATTTAGAATGAGGCTAGAAGCTGATAAGTCTATACTCAATACAGTCTATATAGTATATAGACTATATAGAGTAATATTTCATATAAATTTAATTTAGTTAGGTAAATTTGATTAAAGGACAATTCAGATTAAAATACAGCCTGGTGTATTTCTTTAGATAACTAAACAAGTTTGACGATAAATACAACGTTTAAATGACATTTTTATTAAATACAATACATTTCAACTTTGGGAGCTAAGCATTTCATCTTGGGAACCCAGTTGCAAAAGATGGAATTTTTTAGTGTTCATGTTTAAAGTAAAAAAACTTTTTATTCTTTTTTATATTTATTCTTATGTTTGTGTTCACATAATTAGACAAGGTATCAATATAATGGCTGGGTAAATTTATATATATATATATATATATATATATATATATATATATATATATATATATATATATATATATATATATATATATATATATATATATATATATATATATATATATATATATATATATATATATATATATATATATATATATATATATATATATATATATATATATATATATATATATATATATATATATATATATATATATATATATATATAGTTAAAAGCAAAAACTTGAGAATGTCTTATAACTTACTCGGAAACTAGGCATTAGAAAGCAAAAAGAAATATTTTTACGCTAAAGAAAAGAATGAAATACTTTTAATGATCTCTTCGTCATCTTCGGCAGTCTCTTCCAAAAATCCAATTGCTTTCAAGTGTTTTCTGCTCCGAGCAGACAAAACAATCGTATCACCTGAATTTTGTGCAGTTCTAGTTTTACGAATTCTACTTCCAGAATCAAATCAACAGCTATATATATATAAAAATATATATATCTCAAGGCCTTTATGTTAAGGACTTACCAATAGCTTCGCTGAAACAAGGAGAAGCAAAGTCTTTGTACATGAGTGGCTGGTCGGAATACAGCATGTAGTTGACCACATGCCCCATTTCGTGATGGGCAGCGTAGTAATACAAATCATCCATTTTGGTACACATAAATATCCTTGGAAGTTAGAGTTTTTAAATTAAATAAAAAGCGCTATATAAATAGTTTGGATTGATTTGATTGAAGGTTCTTGTCAATAGTAAGAATATTTTTTTCTGTTCACCAATGTTTCTCGAATATAATTTATACAAAAAGCAATATTTTCATCTAAAGTTGCTTCTATCATAAACCACTCTGTTCTTATCATGATTTATTCAAACAACGTTTGTAAATTCTAACCTATAGTCATCTTTCTTCTTCATGTCGTAAGCGATAGCACTACAGTCCATTTTTCCTTCTTTTTCAAATCTCGACTTTTGCCAAAACGTGTCAGTCATTTTCTCTAGGCCCATTGAAGTGAAGAAACTTTCTGCTAGTTTCATCAGCTTAATTGGGTCAAAGTTTTTTTCTTCCAAAATTTTAGTAATATTTATAAATTCAACTTCTGGGTACGGAGCCACAATATCTCCAATACCACCCCATGCCTGTCCCCATATATCACCTTAATTCGAAGTGTTTATGGTGTATATTTTCAAAGAAAATAGCATTCCATCTTAAAAAAGAAATTTTAAAAATATGTTTCCATTGAAATATATTTAACTGAATACCTAGTATGTGAATTGGAATCGGACTTTTTGGGTCACTGAAAACTTTAGTGATCTCTTCGCTCTCCCCAGTGACTTGTTTCTTGTAGAATTCAAACATCTTGTGTCTGACATAGGCGTGCACTCTGGTATACAAAGGGAACATGTCTCTGAGCAGATCGAGCATGTTGCTTTCCATCGTCGTGTCGTTGAACTCCGTCATTAGCCACTCATTCGCTATGTCTGAGTAGCCTGTAAATTTAATTTTTATTTATTCAACTACTCAAAAAATATAGCTGAAAACTTCGAAAAATGTTCAATGGCAATCTCAAAACTCTGCCTTGGCTTCTGGCTCTTTCATTTCTCAACTTCACAAGATCTTCGTAAGGTCCCTTGAGTTGAGAAGTAGCCTGGTCGTGGTACTGCGTCCAGATGCTCCACAACTTCTTGTAGTCCCTCTCTTTTCCGAAATGCTCGACCAAGCTGCCGTAAACCGAGTGTGCTTGCCCGTCAATCTCCACGGGATTTTCGAAGAATGCTTTCATTGTTTTATCTCCTTCATTTATTAACCTACAATTTTAATGTGTTTCAATAATATGAATTGGTTTAATCTTGATTAGACTAACAATGAATTACAACATATTTCTGTCGAAAACAGTTGTTTGAAATGCTCTCTATAAAACTCTCTAACTTGTCTAAATCTTTCGATGATGCAGCTTTAGTTTGCGTCTTGTAGTGGTCAAGCACCTCCAACAGCGTTGCATTTCCACACTTGGCGACTTCCTCCTTGTGCTCCAGGAACGCATTTGCTTCTTTTTCGGATTGAACCACATACGTTTCAAACGTATTGTATTTCGCATTATACTATTGTGTGGAGCATTAGTTATTTTACTAAAATGATCCATTAAATTTATAGCGTTAAACTATTTTACTGTATGCTAAAACATCCAGTCGCACATATGGAAAATACATACATCTTCTGCATTGGAACCCGAGGAAAGAATGTCAGTCAGGTATGCATCGTAAAATGAGTTTGTTACTTCAATCATTTTTTCGTTGTTCATTATGTCCCATTCCAGAACCTCTTGGCAAATGTTTTCTGTTTCAGTTTTGGGCATACAATTAGAGATGTTTCAATTTATTTTTTAATTTCCATGCTTTTAACAAATAGAAGTTTAATAAATAATTTTTAGCTTGACATAAAATTAAGTAAATAAAGCTTGTTTAATCTTATTGATAAAACAAAAATATTTTTTAAAGATTCGTGTTTATGAAAAAAAATTCTTTTTCAACAAATATAGATTTTTTCAATTAAATCTACTTATATTAAATGCATTATAGGTTTCAGTATAACTATTACACCGCAAAATACCAATATATTCGTACACTTTTAAATATTAAATAGAGTTATTTTTTCAAATAATTACCAACAACTTTAAAACAATAAAATATTCGCTATTTTGCTGTAAGTGCTAATGATAATGTTTTCACTTTTTCATGATTATATTTGACATTTTTTTATATTGTGAAATATTATGATTATATTATTAAAATTCAGTTACGATAATTTTTAATTGTTCGCCATAATTACAACCATAGACACTCTAGTTTTATAAATTTATGTGCAGATTAAAGGTCCCAAAAAAATTAATTGTTCGAAAAATGATAATGGGCGAAAACTAAAGGTGTGCGAAATATCTGGCATTTTACGGCACTTCTTATGTTTGGTTTTAAAATATAAAGAATCTATCTTTTCCACTCATAAAAAGTATAAAATAGTTTAAAAACCTATAGTTAATCAACTATTTTAAGTCGATAATAGTTTCTGTATCCAAACATAAGATAGTACTACTTACCATATGGTTGGAGAAAGTAACTATTCTAACCTTTAAAATGACATTACCAAATTTTTAGTAAAAAATTTATAAAATCAATTTTTTTCAAATGGCACTTAATTTAAAAAAATCATATATTAAAAAGTTCAAAATTTTATTGTGAAAGTTTTTATTTTTATTGATAAAAGCCTAGAAATTCGACATTTATTTATAAAAGGGTGAAAAGTTATAATATAGGTCTTAAATGTATCAACTCACTTGTCGCCTCGTCACAGGGCACCACGCAGGGACTGGAGAGAAGGAAGAGGAGGAGAAGCACACACATCTTGCCACAATTTCCTCATCGTTTCCCACGTATTTATGGACTTTTGCATGCGTTTAAGTCCTTACATTTCAACAAAAAGCAAATAACAGCTTGAATAAATAAAGAATCAATTTGAGTGAACATTGCATTTGTTTGAGGCTTATTTGCTTTTTAATACATATCCCTTAGCCGGATTATCTGTATTTAGTTTAGGGTTGTTTTTTCTTTAACTTTCAGCCACTTCATTAAATTATATTATTAAATTATTGTATGTAACAATGTTACATGCAACAATGTAACAATGTTACATGCAATACTTGGAAATTTCATCAAGAACTGTCATGAAAGAGTTAGTATTTCGGTTTCTGAGTCTAAATACACGTCCGTCAGTGTTAAATAAAAAGCTGATTTTGTTTACAGGGAAAATGTCAATTTATAAAAAAATACTATTATCATTAAATTCAAAAAATTTTATTTACGTGAAAATTTTTAGTTTATAAAGAACTATAATTTACATTGAAAACAGAAATGTCAAGGTAATCAATTTAGAGTGGAATCCGGGAGTGACAGTCGGTTCCTGCTGGGTGGTGTTTGAGAGAAGGTGGTTACTTAAGTTTGAGTTTAGAGCACATACTAAAGCAATGAGAGCCCGTAAACACAACTTGCAAAAATAATTACGAGAGTTTGCCTCGTCAAAAGAATTTAGAAAAAAATTTGCGCCATTTGTAAAAACAAAAACGTTCACAGACAAGCACGTCACCACAATCCCACACACCAACACAAGCACAGTCTCTCTCCGTACAGAGGCACCACAACAAATTTACTTGACAAAGAGCTTGCTGTTATGAAGAAGTAAAACCGAACATTTTTGTTTGAGCAATTTAAAAAATACTTTAATAAAAAGATACAATTTATTAACTTTTATAAAAAAAATCGAAAAAAAAGTTTTTTCAGCACTCGTGCGAGAAAAAGGGAAAATGAAGGCTGAGTAATGGCAATTAATAGTTCATTGGGAGTCTGTAGGCATAAATAAAGTTGAAAAAACTTTTCAAATAAATACACATGAAAAAAAATTTGACATGACTTATTTTATGTTGCAATGCAGTTCCTCAATTTTTTGACAGCATTTTGTCATGTTAGTGGTGGAAAGATGGGAAATCTTATGGTGGTCTCTGCTTGGTATATAAAAATTCACTTTCTGCTTCCTTTGATACTTCTTTTAAAAGTAACTCCTTTGAAACCCTAATATGTAGCTTCAAATTTCTCAAATTCATTATTATTCTCATATATCGTCCTCCTAGTGGCTCAATCTCTAAATTTATTGATGAGTTCTCTAACCTAACTGAATATGTCTTTTCCCTATCTACTCCTTTCTTCATCCTAGGCGACTTTAATCTTCATTATAATAAACCCACTGATACCTATGTTTCCAAATTCATCCAGATACTCAATACTTTCAACTTAACACAACATATATCTACTCAAACCCATTCATCTGGAAATACTATTGATTTTTTAATAACTTCTTCACTTTCTAAAATATCTGATATATCTACCACCAAATTTCACTCTTCTGATCACTATCTAATTAACTTCAAATATAATCTGAATAATAACCTTAATAATACTACTATCAAAACGTATAGCAGAAACTGGAAAAAATTTAATAAGGACAAATTTACTCTACTTTTTAAATATTTTAGTTTTAATGGTTTCACTGATGTTGATGAGTTTCTTACATATTTTAATGATTCTATTTCTTCAATTCTTGATATCATTTTACCTTTAAAATTGCGCTCATGTCGTCTGCTGTCGAAACGGTCTCCGTGGTTCGACAGTGAATGCGCGACTCTGAAACGGGTGGCACGTAGACATGAGCGTAAGTTTAGGACTCATAGTTCTTCCTTTAATTATAACCTTTACTTGTCTTCTCTTAACCAATACAAATCTATATTATTCTCTAAGCACTGTAATTATTTTAGAATTTCTATAGTCAACGCTTCTTCTTCAAAGAATCGTTGGCAGTCACTTTCTAAATTATTAAATAAAAACCTTCCACCTCCTTCATCTTTCTCTTCTCAAGATTATCATAATTACATAGCAAGTAAAGTAGAAACAATAAGGTCTAATTTTAACACTAATACCTCTATTCCTAGCCCTAATAATTATATTAACAATAGTGAATTCAGTTTTGTCAGTTTTTCTTCAATTTCTCTACCTGACCTGTCTTTAATTATTAATTCCATGTCTACATCTACCTGTTCTCTTGACATAATTCCAACTTATTTGATTAAAGAATTGTCTGATATTTTTAACCCTATAATTCTTTTCATTGTTAATCTGTCTCTCTCTACATCTAAATTTCCGACTTTATATAAAGCTGCTGTTATCATACCTACTTTAAAAAATAATTCATTAGACCCTACTCAAATTTCTAACTATAGACCTATTTCCAATCTAACATTCATATCTAAAATAATAGAAAAGGTAGTCTATCAACAAATCTACTCATATTTAAATGTTAACTCCCTTATACCTTATTCACAATCTGGTTTTCGTTTAGGTCATAACTGTGAATCATCCCTCTTAAAACTCTATAATGATCTTATTTACGCCTTTGATAACAAAAAATTTTCCATACTTGTTTGTTTAGATTATTCGGCCGCTTTTGACACTGTAGACCACTCTTTATTACTACTATTACTAAAAAATAAGTTCAATATTAAGGATTCTTCGTTTTTATGGATTAAGTCATATTTATCTAATAGATCTGTTTATGTTTCTTTAAATCACTGTACCTCTACCCCATCTACTTACTCATATGGTGTTCCTCAAGGTTCTATTCTTGGTCCTTTGTTCTTTATTCTATACGTCTCTGAATTATCTTCTATCATTTCCTCTCATTCTCTCAACTCCCTATCCTATGCTGACGATTCGCAGTTATATGTCAGCTTCGATACATCATCATATAATACTGTTATGTCGTCTATATCTTCATGTCTATTATCTATTGAAAACTGGTCTAGCTCAATGTCTTTAAAATTAAATCCACTAAAGTTTGAACTTATATTTTTTGATAAAAATGGTAAACTAATTAATGGCCCATGTAATTTCGCCACTCATACTATTGTTCCATCTAATCATATTCGTAGCTTAGGATTTATTTTCGATTCAAAATTAACCTTATCAAACCAAATTCTATCAGTCACTAAATCTTGCTATTTTCATCTCAGACGTATCAGACAATTATTACCTTACTTAGATGACCCTTCTTTAAAGATGTTAGTCTCTGCACTTGTTTTATCTCGAATTGACTATTGTAACTCACTCTACTATAATTTACCTGAAACTACTTTAAAACCATTAAATAAAGTATTTAATTATGCTGCTAGAGTCGTTAGCCGTACTCCTATTTATCACCACATTACACCCTCTCTCATCTTATTACATTGGCTCCCCATCAAATTTAGGATTATATTTAAAATCTGTGTTTTTATGTTTAAATTAAAAAACTCCCCAGTATCCCCAATATACCTCAAATCATTAATAACTCACCCTCATAGAAGTCATTTAAGATCATCCACTCAAAATCATTATTTCATCCCTTCCATTAATAACTCTTTTGCTAAACGTTCTTTCCATTATGCAGGTCCATATATTTGGAACTCATTACCTCCTTATTTAACTACGTCTAAATCATTATTTACTTTTCGTAAGGATCTGAAGACATATCTGTTCGACAAATTTATTTACGAGCGCTCTTGAATTTGAAGAAAGAGCGCTATAGAAATCTATTTGATTGATTGATTGATTGAACGGGAAATGATGAAGCGAGTGAGAAATGATATTGAAAATATATCTCGAACTAATAAGTCTTATTACTTTCAAAAACGAAAAATAAGTTTCAAAACGAACACGAAGAATATATTATTCAAAAGATGTCTATCAAAATGTCAAAAAGAAAATTTAAAGATTGGTTTCGACATTTCAATATTTTAGGAAAGCTAAACCTTGCAAGGATAACCAGGGTTTAGGAGGTTTTATTGTGAAGCATGCTTGACTAATACGTTTCTAAACTTTAAATTAAATCGATTTTATCACTGATACGGTTTCCATTATCTTTGTAATTTTTTTAATGTTTTAGTGGTTTTTAAGTTGATCAGGCTGGTTTTGAAAGTCTTTTTATGTACCTATTCTTTCTGTTATAGAAAATTCAACTGAATCTTTTTTCTTATCGGTGAGTTTATAATAAAAAAGACAACATGGCCGAATTTGCAGGGTTTGAGCAAAAAGATTATGCGAACTGTCTGAGTTTACACCATTGAAATGTTATCAACAAAATTCATAGTTCTGAAGTCACTTTCACAAATTGTTGAACATTATCCAAGGTATTTTACATTTATATAATTTCATTTTTTTAAATTTTAATCATTTCATTTTTTTAAATTTAAATAATTTCATTTTTTTAAATTTTAATGATTTCATTTTTTTACATTTAAAAAATTCCATTTTTTTACATTAAAAAAATTTCATTTTTTTACATTAAAAAAATTTCATTTTTTTACATTAAAAAAATTTCATTTTTTTACATTAAAAAAATTTCATGTTTTACATGAAAAAAATTTCATTTTTTTACATTAAAAAAATTTCATTTTTTTACATTAAAAAAATTTCATTTTTTTACATTAAAAAAATTTCATTTTTTTACATTAAAAAAATTTCATTTTTTTACCTTAAAAAAATTTCATTTTTTAAAATTTTAATGATTTTATTTTAGTACATTTTCATGAATTCATTTTTACCATTTACATTAATTTATTTTTTTCCATTTTTATGATTTTATTTTTTATATAATCTTTCACCAGGGAATCTTGTGTTTGCATGTTGAACGCTTCCACGTCATTAACACACGCAAAACTCCAATCGTTTGGAAGTTTTTTTTACATTCCTATGAATTATTTTATAAATTACCACAAAAAATGATAATCAACCAGTTACAATCAGCCTTTTTAGTTTATCAAAATAATTTTTGATGGCCATTTAAACCTCCGTAACTTATTATTTTTCACTGAAATAGCTATTATTACTTCATGAAATGGTTTTTAAAAATAATTTAATTAATATTCTGTTACTTTTTAACGTTAAAACTTTAATTATTAAAAAAAAACCTAGTTGTGTAAAAAAATATATATTAACAAGCAGATCACGAAAATTAATTAATGTCCTGACTCTCATTATGAAAATTGAGACAAATAGTGTTATTTACTAGTTTAGAAGCTTCATGAAAAATATTATTACGCGATGCTTATGTAAAAATACTCTTCATTCAATGTATTCCTCAATTAATATTATGAAAATACTAAAATACTACTGTAAATTCGTGACACCTAATACTAGTATCATGAGAATCGGGACGTTTTGTGTTAACGTCATGGTGTGCATGATATAAAATAATGATATAGTTAAAAAAAAATAAACATACGAGCCCAATATTTCCCATTTGCCTTTCTATACACATGAAATATATTCAGAAAAAATGAAATTATATTACTTACTTGTTGCTTAATAAATCGCAATGATCAACGGGACGCTAGAATCAAAACAGAAAATGTGGGAATAAACAAAATAGCCAAAAACTCATATAAATTGAGTATTCTCAAATCGAGAAAAGTAAAAACACGTTTTTAAATATGCCTATGACTAAACAAATCCAACCGGATAGAACTAACTAAAACAGAAACCTAAATATTTACTATTTTAAAAAGAAATTTAAGACATGCGTTTTAAGCCTATTTTCAACTTTAAAATAGCTAGAAAGTATAATATCGTAATATTTATTATGAATATATTTCATGGATCCAGTCTTGGATACGATTTTCCATTCTTTTTAAAAACAAGTAAAACACTGCAAATCGTAAGTCTGTTATGGATTCTGGATTAACCCATATACTTTCTATAACACTTTCAAGTTTAGTGCGCTTCCAGTAAATTTATATTAAATGAAAACCAAATAGCGCTCAGTCAGTTTCAAGCATATAAGAAATAAAATAAACAGGTAAGAAATAAAAAAATTCATTTAAAAATTGGCGTTGTTTGGATGGGCGCCCTTATAAATACACCAACTCATACGTGTAAAGTTGCTGTCAAAAGAATGTATTCTGCAATTTCATGGACACTCACTTATCTTCTGTTCGTAGAATGGCAATTTGGAGGATTTACTCTTGGAAACCGTGAGTTTTTAATGGATGAGCCATGGGTCGAATTACTAAATCACTAGAAATCAATGGAATAATAAACATTTTTTAAAATTTATTTTAAACTATGTAGCGTTTGTGACATTTGACTGTCTAAAGATGCATTGTACGGCGACTGCAACCACCCTGCAGTCTCCTCTCGCAACCTCCTGCTGCACAAACCTGCCAGGCAGGAAAACAATTATTCTACGAACACGGCTGCTAAAGCGGTTGATGGGGACCGTACTTCTAATGCTTTAGGCGGTAGCTGCGCAATACAGATTTATAAAGGATCGTGGTGGATGTGCGACATAGAGAACTTTTACATGGTGGGACAAGTGTCCCTATACGGGAGAGATTCTTATATTAACCGACTAGACTACTTCATCATAGGTCTTTCCACAAGTGATTATGGAGGCGGGGATGTGGTCAGAGGAACCTATCACATATGTGCCCAGTACCCGCACAACATTGCTGGAAGCGGTCCTTTTACAGTAAACTGCACCTCACCCATCCACTTCTCTAAATATCTTATTGTGCAACAGCCTGAGCCTATAATATCCTCTCTCACAATCTGCGAGATTGAAGCGTTTGTATTTGAGACCAAGAAAGGGTCCAGGTGGCAGAGGTTCAAAGGCTTCTTCCAGAGCAACTTCCAATTGGCCAGACTAGCGACAAGGAGTGGTTTGGAGTGCTTGCTGCATTGTATTTCCTTACAAGCTTGCTGGTCTGCCAGTCGTTCGAGCCCCGGAGAGTGCATCCTCAGTGCAAGTAGTTTCGATAGCATTCTCATCAATGATGACATTTGGGAGTATTTTATGGTTTTTGAAGTATAAACTCTAATACTTGTTTGTTTATCTCACCCACTTTTTGATTGACATTCATAAATTCTAAGGCAAAATGACACAAAAGCTTTCATACAACTTGTTTTAAAGCTGAAATGAATTAATCTTTTGCAATTTGTTGTGCAAAATGATATCTCATTGAAACATTGTTGTATTGAAGCATCCTATAATTGATTGAACCACGTTAGCCTGGGAATAAAGACCATGAAAAAAAGTCGAATCGTTTCACTTTGATGCATGAGCTTTTTGTTTTTTCATGCGTTCAAAATGAAAACATCGCGTTTCCAAGGAGAAGGCATTTGACTCATTCAGACACCAACTCACCCGTCACCGTATCCTAGCAAAAAGATGCAAGCATCAGTGCGTGACTTGTCATCAAGTGACATCCCATGAGCACAAATGAGATGAATGCCACTTGCAAGAACAAAACGGCTTGTATTTAGAAGTGTTTGAAGATTTTGAGAGACCTTAGTGATGTTGAGTCTTGAAACATATTCTGAGGAATAAAGTAATCCGAATAAATGATTATATCAATGATGAATTAAGTTCTAAGTAAATGGTTTCACCTGTTTAAAGAAGCGATCCCAAAGAGAAAACTGGCAAATCTGAGTTTATTTCACGTAAGGCATAGAGATACATATTTGTCTATGGCACATCTAGGCACACAGTCATGCAACTTAGCCACCTCATCAGCTGTCTTTCTAATGCCCATATGACCTTTACTCAAGTGCACTTCATGAATGATGTCAAAAAAGTCCTCACCAAAAGCGAATATCATTGAAATTTGAGTAAAGGTCATATGGGCATCAGAAAGACAGCTGATGAGGTGGCTAAGTTGCATGACTGTGTGCCTAGATGTGCCATAGACAAACATGTATCTCTATGCCTTACGTGTCACATGCGCAAGCCACAGACAACAAAAGCGCCATTGAAACCCATAATATCATCTGGATTCATGACGAGAGGGCAGGTACATGCACAACCCTCTCAATCTTTCATTAATAATTGATAATTTTTATAGGAGTTGATGTAATTAACATGCCATTCTACATGCATTTGTTACATATTGATCTGATAGACATGAGGCATTGTTGAGATGGGACATGGACCACTGATCTAACTTTCATGTACTTTTTACGCTTTGTCATAAATCAGCAGTTAAAGTGACTTAATCTTCAAAACGAGGTGTTGATCCCACGATTTTGGCACCCGCATGAATTTGTTTTTTATTATTTTTACTATTAAATTATAAATTACTTTTTTTTCTTTTTTTCTGACATTTATTTGTTTTACATTTCTGACAATTATTGGTATTAAAAGTTATTTATAATTTGTATGGCACTTTTTATTACATTTTATAAGGCATATGAGAAAAATTGTTTGAGATGGTAGAGAAAACTGGAATGGGTGGAAGAATTTTAAGGGCGTTGAGAGAGGTGTATGAAAAGAACAGAGTGAGATTTCTGTTGGGGGACTTGACAGAATGGGTTACGTGCACAAGTGGAGTTAGACAGGGTTGTCCTTTATCTCCAATCCTCTTCAATTTATACATTAGGGATGTGGCAGCAGTCCTGGATAACCATCGAGCCGGGGTAGTGATGAAAGTACATAATCAAATGGGTAGGGAAGATAGTAGGAAAAAGTGGAGGTTTGGAGGAATGCTTTATGCTGACGACATCCTAGTGACGACGGGAAATGAAGATAATATGAAAATAATGATGGAGGATGTACTGAAGGTGTTAGAGGAATATGGAATGAAAATGAATGAAGAGAAATCTAAAGGTTGGTAACAAAGGAATGGAAGGATGTCAAGAATGGGTAATTAGAGGTAGGACCATAAGAAAATGTGATGAGGTAAGGTATTTTGGATTAAAGCTCAAAGAGGGAAAATATGGGGGATTTATCAATTTAGTGACATTATGAAAAACGTTGGAAGCCTAACCGGCATGGTAAAATATGGAGCAAAAAGATCGGGGAGTCGTTTTATCGTGGGCAGGGAGGCATGGAAAAGCTTGATTGTTGGAAAGTTAATGTATGGTGTTGCAGCAGTTGGTTGGTCAGCTAAAGAGAGAAAGAAGTTAGAGGTTTTGCAGACTAAGTTTGGGAGATGGATATGGGGGGTAAAGACTAGTGTTAGAAATGTCGTAGTAAATGGTGAAACAGCCTGGAGTACATTCTGGGAAAGAGAGGCTAAGGTCATGACAGACTTTGTGATTAGGACATTAGAGGGGAAAGATATAGTAGGAAGAGTAGGTAGAGCATATGTAGAGGAGAAAGGTAACAAATCTAAATGGTGGAGAGGTGTAGCCAACTTAGGAAAAAAATTGGGTGTGAAGGTTATAAGCAGAATGGTACGTGGAGGGAAAGTCGCACGAGCAAGAGTGTTTATGATGGGCGTTTCAGAAAGAGAGGTCGGAGGGATGGGGAAAGGGAGCTGGTGAAGAGGATCCAACAAAGGGGAAGGGAGGAATAGGGGAATAAGATACAGGAAAGTGAAAGACTGAAAAGAGACCGTGAGGAGAAGTCAGAAAGCAGGAAGTTGGAAAAATATGTAGATGGTTCAGATGGAGCGAAAGTTATTTATATGAATTCGTAAATTCTAGTTGGGTACAAATAGCTTAAAATTGTTCTATTTCGCATGCGCAAAGAAAGTTTGGACGGGAGATCGAATATGGATGGAACATATATTTTTTAATGTATTTTTTATATTAGTCCGTTTCAAAAATATTTTTTTTCTATTTTTCCGTTTTAAAAATGTTTTTATTTATTAGTCCGTTTTCAGTGAAAGGACATTAAAGATTTTTGTAATCTAGTTACAATGTTACAATGGAAATTTCATAGAGAATTGTCATGAAAAAGTTATTATTTCGGTTTCTGAGTCTGAATACACTTCCGTCGAGTGTTAAATAAAAAGCTGATTTTATTTACAGGAAAACAGAATTGTCAATTTATAAGGTAATCAATTCAGAGTGGAATCCGGGAGTGACAGTCGGTTCCTGCTGGGTGGTGTTTGAGAGATGGTGGTTACTTTAGTTTGAGTTTAGAGCACATACTAAAGCAATGTGAGCCCGTAAACACAACTTACAAAAATAATTACGAGAGTTTGCCTCGTCAAAAGAATTTAGAAAACAATTTGCGCCATTTGTAAAGACAAAAAAGTTCACAGACAAGCATGTCACCACAATGCCATACACCAACACAAGCACAGTCTCTCTCCGTACAGAGACACCACAACAAATTTACTTGACAAAGATCAGTTTGGAGGGGATGGGGATGGGGAGTGGCGAGGACGATGGAAATTGAATTGTTTTCTGGGGAGGCTGCTGCACTGGAGAGACGTGTTGTGCCAGGTGAGTTTTTACGTCTGCTGTTCTTGCAAATTCAAAAGAACGTATATTAGCAACTATTTCCTCTGGAGTTATGACAGTTGTTGTTTCAGGGATCCATGGTCTTTCTGGCAATCCTTCACGTAATTCGTAGCTTCCCAATCGACTGTGTCCTCGTTTGATCTCCTGCACTTGATAATCGCTCAGTCGGAGCAGACTGAGACAAATTGAGTCGACCGGAGCATCCCTCCACTCTCGCAGGCGTTTGAGCACTGTGTTCAAAGCCTCAGATTGGTTGCTTGTTGCTCGACTGAGGTTGAACGCTTCAAGTTCCCACAAGCCCAGATAATTGATGTTGGCGTGGAAGTGGACGATGTAATAGTCTTTGAAAGGTTGGCTCCACGTTGACATCATTGAGACGAGTTGATCCTGGTAGGAGTTGAGAGATGAGGATTCAAGGAGGGAAGAGATGCACTTGAGGTAGGATGTCATGTCTGAGCTCTTCGTCACGCCATTGCTCTTCAACCACTGCTTAGCCTCCTGTATAACATGGTTCCAGCAAAAAAAGATTTTCAGATCAGGAAAGCATTTGGAAATGACATCCGTGATTGCTTTTTCCTGATCAGTTATCATAACCAAGTTCGTTGCTGTGTCCATCTCTGGACATATTCTCTTTATATGTCTAAAAAATAAATCATGTGGCTCTTCTGACTTTTTTTCATGTATAAGGTAGGCAAAAGGAATGGCTGGCTTTGAAACAAAGTTAGTTTCTGTGAATAAAAGTACAGATAGGTGAAAATCTCCAAGCTTGAAAGTTGTATTATAGGAAATCTCTTGAGTTGGAAGTGGTGAGTTGGAGGATGGCGATGATGATGATGAAGACGATGATGAAGACGATGATGATAGCGTGTTCTTGAACATTTGGATGACATCGGGATGATAGAGTATGACGGAGAGATCGGGAAACGTAGTGATGCTTTGGATGAAGTTCGAATCGTGTGCCAGCTCATGCAGACTGTAAAAATCATCCCTTGACAATCCTCTTTGTTTTCTGAGTGCCTTCATACAATTTCTGACTTGCAAGACGTTTCTAGGAACAGCTGTTGCTTGGTTGACTTCATTAGCACCGGAACTGACAAGCGTCTGGTAGAGACGAGAAGGTGCAGAAGACGAATTAGACTTGATGTCTCGCAGAACATTAGCTCGCTTACGAACGTAATTCTTGATTGAGTATTTCGCATTGCCGTGAGGGAATTGAGCAGCAATCAATTCGTTTCCTTTATATTTGATGAGAACAGAATTTGGCTTATCTTGATGAGTGTATGCTGTACGAATGAAGTCGCCTGACGCGCTTTTAGGACCAACAAACACTTTAAAGTATGTTTTCCTAATTATTCTTTCTCCATATTTTCGGCCCCCATACTGCCGCCATCTATAACCATCTGCCCTCCAATCATTTTTCCTCGCATTATCTTCCCAAACATATAAATAAGTTGTTCCACCTTTTGGAAGATGTAAAGGAACAGAACAAGCTGGAAGAAGCTCAAATAAATTATTAATAGCGGCATCCATTTTATAACGAAAAGGAAATATTAAAAGTAAGCGTAGATAAAATTTTAAAAACTTCAAACACTGGGAAATTTGAACTGTATATTTTTTAAAATTGAGAATTAATGTTATTATAAATACAAAAAATGCATTTTAAACTTGTATTGATAAAAAAGTTTCTACTTTACGTAACATTTATTATTTGAATATTATTTATTTGAATCTTTGGTTAGCGGCTCAAATAAATTTGTAGAATAAACGGTTTTGGGTATAATATATTAACATTTTAGAATCTTAAGTCTAAATAAAAATTAAATTCAATTAATTAGAATGTTTTTAGTGCCAATGTTGGTTGTTTTGAATCTTTCAAGGAATGGCCGCAGCAGACTAAGATGGCCGCAGGGAATCAAGTGAGCTGCGACATAAAGAAAAAATCCTTCCATAGCAGCAGCTGTACCAGCGTTGGCAAGGACTTCTCCTTCACCCTCTTTCGCAGCCTCGGCACCAGTGGCAAGACAGAAAATGGAGAAGAAAGATGATCGTGTTTTGTTGTTTTGAGGATGATGTGGTAGTGATTGTGCTGTGGTATGAGTGTTGGTATTGTGGTGATGATTGAATTTTTTATTGGTGGTGATAGTGATTTTTTGGCGGTGATTGTCATGGTGGTGTGGGTGAGGTTGGATTATTGAGGTTGATTGTTTGTTTTTTTATATATTTAAATAGATATATATAAATATATTGGTAGTGGTCTAAAAACCGTTTTATTTAACAAATTTATTTGAAGAGCGCTTTTGTTCACTTAGTAAAGGGTGCTATACAAATCATTAGTGATTGATTGATTGATTGAATATCATCAGCTTTTTTCATTGTTGCGAGACATCCAATAAATTCATAAAACACGACGCAGATCTTTTAATTTTTTTTAATGTTCTGTATTATCCACAGCCTGACAAGCGCATACCATGTTGCAATGGTTTTTGGAACCATGGTTCTTATGCGCCAAAGGCGCCACTCTACACGACATGCACCTCTCTCAATGCATACGTCGCAAACACCGCATCACATAAAGTTTATGTCATAAACTAGGACCTAGTAGGTATATGATAGCTTACGGTTGCTCGTCAGGGATTCGAACTGGCGACCTTTAAGTTGCAAGTTCACTTAGTATAGGGCCTACAAAAAGAATTTGTAATTACTTTTTCTATTTTCTCTAATTTTTTTAATTATTTTGCTCTTTTGATACAAGTTTTATTAAGGCATTTCTTATTATAAGGGGATATAGCTCAGCGGTAGAGCGCTTGCTTCGCATGTAAGAGGCCGCGGGTTCAAATCCCGCTATCTCCACATTTTTTCTTTCGTGTATTTCTAAGATTTTACCTATATACGAAAACGGAAAATTGCAATTTTTTATTTTATTTATCTTCTTCCAAAAACATTAAAAGAATTTATCAATATATTATCTAACCCAAAACAACTAAATTCATACAAATACCACGTTTCTATAGATTTTTTTACAATTTCAATAAAAACGACTCGAATACAATTATCACAAAGTTTTTTTAATGCAAACCTAACGACAAGCAAGCTGTGCAAACAAACGAATGCAAACTCGCCAACAAGTCTCTGCCACCCTTGCTGCCATCATGCATTGAATTCGTCTAGCAGGCGTGCAACGTCGAAGTCGTCACAGGCTTGCAGCAAGTCGTTGCGGCCGAACAGGGACAGTGACAGCCGCAAACTCTGCCATATATTGCTCGATATCGGTGATGATAATGATGCCGATGGTGATGATGATGATGGTCCTTTGCTTTTACCCTGCAGTTTCAGTGCTGATAGAAAGTGATCGATAGACTCCCTGTGTGTGTGTGTGTGTGTGTGTGTATGCGTGTGTGTGTGTGTGTGTATGTATGTGTGTGTGTATGTGTATGTGTGTGTATGTGTGTGTTTTTGTGTGAACATGTGTGTGCACGCATATGTTTAGGAAAAGACATAAAATAGCCTCAACAACGATTCAAATCCAAAAATCAAACCCTCCTTGCCACCAACAAGACAACGACACCAAACAACCAAGCAACCAAGCGACACTACTAAAAGCAAGCCACCTATAAGCGCCGAGGTTGACGCACGCGACACCAAGATTGAAGCGCGTGCGCACGTAGCCGGGCCTGAGCGACAAGGCGTTGCGGTAGGCGCTGACCGACTGCTCGCTCATCTGACCATTGGCCAAAGTGGCCCCCAGTTTGTTCCATAACATTGAGTTCTGGGGGGAGAGGGAGGGGGGGTGAGCTGAGGTGAATGTTAGGACAAGAGAGGAGGGAGGAGGAAGAGGGGAGGAGGGGGATGGTTAAGAGGAGGAGAGATTCTTGATGATGATGATGGTGGTAGTAGTGGGATGAAGGTGATGGTGGTGGTAGTGGAGTGCTGATGATGATGGTAGTGGGGTTCTGATGATAATGGTGGTGGTAGTGGGATGTTGATGATGGTGGTGGTAGTGTGTTGATGATGATGGTGGTGGTAGTGGGATGATGATGTTGGTGGCAGTAGTGAGCAGTGTTATTTTCGCTTCATAAAATAAGTATAGTTTTTACTTCAGTTTCGTTTTGGAATTAATTATAGTTTTTATTTTCGTTTTCGTTTTGAAAATAATTATAGTTTTTATTTTCGTTTCAATTTTGAAAATAATTATAGTTTTTATTTTCATTTTAGTTTTGAAGAATATTAATTTACAACTTTAAACAATATTTTTTTATATCTAAAAAAATTAATTTATCATAAAATGAAACGGTAAAATAGAACAGTCATAGATATAGTATATATACTACTTGTTTTTGATATCTATGAGAACAGTATATTAACAACAAATGAGTTTTAAAAATTAACAGTCAATTGAAATATTATAAGAATTGATTACGTAAATTATTGATTAACAACAAATTTAAATTATAAAAACAAATCTATGATTAAAATAAGTGATAATTTAATTGACAAAGAGAAGCGGTAATAAAATAACGTTTGATAAATGGCGCTACTTTCATAAAGCCCAAAGATAATGTTTATAATAAAGACATATATTTTTAATAAAAGTTATTCATTTGCCTATTATGGCATATCATGAAAATTTATTTAATTTTCGTTTTGAAAATAATTATAGTTTTTATTTCAGTTTCGCTTTGGAAATAATTATAGTTTTTATTTTCGTTTTCGTGGAACGATTATTCAGAATTGTCGTTTTCGTTTTCGTTATGAAAATAACACTGGTAGTGAGATGATGACGATGGTGGTTGTAGTGGGGTGATGATGATGGCGGTGGTAGTGGGGTGCTGATGATGATGGTGATGATAGGACCAAATGGTTTGTGTAGCAGAGTTGTTGGTCTAGGAGTGACGATTACGTGAAACCTTTTATTGATTATTAACTTAGAAAACTATTACTACTGCTGCTGTTATTACTACTACTACTACTACTACTACTACACACACACACACACACACACACACACACACACACACACACACACACACACACACACACACACACACACACACACACACGCACACACACGCACACACACACACACACACACACACACACACACACACATACACACACACACACACACACACTAACTCTCGGAGCGACTTGGAGGGCGGTTCGGAAACAGTCGACTGCCTTAGAGAACTCCCCAGAGAGGTTGAAGATGACGCCCAGACAACTCTGACATCATCCCCATCATCATCATCACCATCATTATCATCATCATCATCATCATCATCATCCTCATCATCCTCATTATTAATTAATTAATTTTTTAAATTTTATTTATCATCATCAATAATTTCAATCAAGTTTAATTTCATACATCGTCTATTATCATTATTAATAATTTTGATTTTATTGATATTTGTATTATTATCATCATCATCATCATCATCATCACCTGAAGGTCAGGGTCGATGTTAGTGGCGTCTGCTTGCACTGCTCGCATGAAGAGGTCAAGGACATTGGTGTGACTAAAGGTCAAGTTGTGATAGTAGTCATTTTTAAATGATGATGATGATGATGATACAGAAAATGATGATGATGATAATACAGAAGATGGCACTAAGGCACACACATTAAGTCACAACTGCAATGAGGACAAGTAGAGAATTAGAACATTTAAAACTGCATAATCAACGAGGAAATTTTTTTTTGCCAAAACACACAAATACACACACACACACACACACACACACACACACACACACACACACACACACACACACACACACACACACACACACACACACACACACACACACACACACACACACACACACACACACACACACACACACTCACTCACTCACACACACACACATACATATACACACACGCACACACACAAACACACACACACACAAACACACACAAACATTATCAAAGACAACACACATAAATACTCACAAACACAAAAACACACAAACACACACACAAACATCTCAACAAACAAACACACACCCCCCAAAAACACACTATCACGCACC
This sequence comes from Piscicola geometra, assembly GCA_943735955.1. Taxonomy (NCBI): domain Eukaryota; kingdom Metazoa; phylum Annelida; class Clitellata; order Hirudinida; family Piscicolidae; genus Piscicola; species Piscicola geometra. The sequence goes on along the minus strand of OX030957.1, from coordinate 13,235,119 downwards.
TCAACTTCTCGACACGCAGGGGTGGCGATGAGGACTCGACCAGGCCCTTGTACTTCTGGTTTGAGCTGATCCAAGCGAGCAGGTGTTCGTAAGCCTTGCTGGGAAATCCTTCGTTCGTGTAGGCAACCGCTAGAGACTGCATGGCCGCCAAGTTGTTAGGGTCGAGTTCTAAGCACCTTTGAGGTGGGTGGTGGTTGGGGTGATTGTGATGGTGTGGTGGTGGTTGGGTAGTGATGATAGTGATTGGGTATATTGATGGTGGTGATGATGATGGTGGTTGTGATAATGGTGGTGGTGGTTAAAGTATTGATGGTGGTGTGATGATGATGGTGATAATGATGGTGGTGGTGATGATGATGATGGTGGTGGGTGGGTTGTGGGAGTGGGGTAATTGAATAGTGAGTCAGATAGGTCCGTTATGAATCTAGTCCGTTCTTTGGTTTTGATTTAAATGGAAATGACGGAAGTTAAAACGGACTTGTGAAAGGCTGCAATCGCCAAAGGATCCTGCTCGTTGTCTGCTTGACTAGTGCCCAAATGAAACCACGCCTGTGACATCATCATTATCAACATCATCATCGCCATCTTCATCGCCATCATCATCATCACCACCATCATCATCATCATCAACCATAGCATTGGTAGGATCTTGTTTAACGGCGGTTTCTAGGAAGAGAACGGCGTTGGCGACATCGCCTTCATTCATCCTCCTCACTCCTTCACTCAAGGCTTCTCCTCCATCCATCACAAGGTCATTGCATTCTTCGAATTTGTAGTCCTGCAGTTGGTTAGAGTGGTTTTGTACTTTAAATAAAAGTATTACATTTAGAATTTATGATTGGTGTTATTATAATTATAATTTAGATTCGTATTAATATTATTATGTATATTATTGTCTTTATTATTATTTAAATTGATATTATTATTATATAAATTCTTATTTTATGGGTGAACTCGGCAAGGTCATGTTGAAATGTTGCGATGTGGCAACCTTGAAGACGTCGTTCAAGGAGAAGTTGGAGAACTCATTCACCCACTTTTCCCCTCCTTGCCACCTGTCATCATCATCATCATCATCAACACAACGATCATCATCATCAAGGTCCATCCATTAGTCAGATCATTTTTGTCCAGCAGGCATTCATCTACTCATACATTCATCATGGGAAATTATTTACTCATTCATCACCATTAATATCATTATTAACTTTTCCATAACTAAGCGGTCTTGAAACCCGTTCGGGTTTACGCCACCTTAATAACACTCGTCGTTCTATTGTATTCACCCATTCATCCATCTATCCATTCATTCATCCATGCATCCATTCATCCATTCATGCACACACTATTCCATTCATCCATCCATTCATTCATCCATTCATCCAGCCATCCATCCATGCATCCATGCACACACGCACACACCCCTCGGCGAAGCCACTCCACTTCTCCAACAAGTCATTCCACACATCCTGATGACCTTGACCCCTGAACTCTGCAGCCCACTCCTCCGCCTGTGATGATTCACTTTGTATATATTTTTATACAATACAACAAAGCAAAATACAATACAATACAATACAATAAAATAAATTACAATACAATAAAATAAATTACAATACAATAAAATAAATTACAATACAATAAAATACATTACAATACAATAAAATAAATTACAATACAATAAAGCTTAATACGATAAAATTTAATACATTAAAATACAATACAATACAACGACGAATAGCATTATGTTGGTCCTCTCATATATCATATAAGCATATATTCGAAGGGCGATGGTGCTATGGCCAAGACGCCGTTCATTACTCCAAACGCAGAGATATGCCCAAAGAGAAACAAATATTCTCCAAATAATAACATATTCTAAAAAAAGTGGAAAAAAAGGTCTTTTAAGATAATAATAATAATAATGACGAGCATTATTATAGTGGCGTTTAACCCGAACGGGCTTCCAGGCCACTTAGGCTGCATATTTTCGTTTGCGCCTTTGGGTTACTAGGGCATTGGTTGCACTTGAACCTAGGACCTTTCATTGTTGGTCAAGCCGAGAGTCGTTGCCGACTCAGCTACCCGTTCACCCGTTCGAAGATAATGAATATATGATGTAAAAAGTGAATTAGAAAGCGAGTCAAGCCACCTCTGTAGGTGCCATGAGACTGTCATCCGAGAGTTGGCTGTGTGATGAGGGTGGTCGAGTGGATTGGAAGATAATTGACTTATTATAATTATAACATAATTATCAATCCATTAATTACTCTAATTATCTACTTAATTTATTTATTTATAGATAATTATGATTCATTGTGAGTAACTAGCTGAGTGGTGATGCGTTCTGTTGAACTCACCTTCTTTGCTGTTGCTCTTTCACCACTACTCCTCCTTCTTCTTCTTCATATGTGTCTAGCTAAAGTGAAGAAGATAAACTATAACTTGTATCTTTCAACTTCATTTCAACAAAAAATCTATAAATATGTATTGATGAAAAGTCTATTCGAATACAGTCAAATTCAATAGTCATGTATATAATAATACTTATTATTTATTAATAATTATAAATGTCATTATTATAATAACAGCTATAATAATAAAAGTTATTATTGAAACTTTCCTTTCCTCATTAAAATAGAACCTGGATAAGAGGGAAGGGTTGGTTGAAGGCGTCTTCAAACAGCCCCTCCTTATGCCCCTCCCACTCCTTCTGCCACCCCCTTGCCCCTCCTAGCGATGATTCTATTGGCTGTGGCTTGAACTCTTCCGACCAATCATGTGCTTTGTTGAGAATGGCTTTGGGTGAAAGAGAACGGTTAGATGCGTGGATGATAATTATCAACTATAATTAAATAGAAGAATAGAAAATTGAATGAATAAATAAACAAACATATAAATTTATTAAATTAAATAGTTAAAATTTAATATAATTAAATTTTTTTTAATGTGTTTGTTGATGCTTGGACAATTCAAATAAAATTACCAGTATGTTGTTGATGCATTTGAAATTCAAGTTCAAAAGAGTCTGTAGTGTTGTTGTGGTGGAGTTGTAGCATGGGAGGCTGTTGTTGCTGTGGTTGTGATAGTTGTTGTGGAAACTGGGATGGTTGTTGTTGTTGTATTTCTTGCAACAGCTGATGCATGTTGAATGTTGAAGGCACTGTTTGGTAGACTGAGTTGCTTGCAGATAAAAACTCATCTGCCAACTGTTCAATAATTAAGTTGAATATAAATTGTTATCAATTATATATAGAGTTATTAAAATCATTTAATTATATAAATTATTATTATTATTAATAAAAATATTTTTCTATTAGCGGTAAAATAATTGTCAGATATAAACATTTATTAGGTTAATTTATTGTAGTGATGAAAATATGAAAGAATAGTTCAAACCTCTTGACCTGTCACATCTTGTATATTTTTAGACTGAAAAAATAATTATTATTGAAAAAAATATTTTTAAGTATTAAAAAGATAAGAAAAACCTTTTAATAGTTGAATTTTGAAAGTTGTTATAAATAAACCCTGTAAATTGGAACAAGTTGATTTCTGTCTTTTGACAATTGAGCCTGAAATCATAATTTTTATATTTGTTAAAAATCCTTACATAATTCCAATATATTATTATTAATGAGACGCAATTTATATTTAAAAAAATTATGTTTCTGGAATCTTATTTACGCTTAGTTATTAAAGTATTTACTGGAATATTTCTCCCATCAGGAACCAAATGATTGGCGAATCTCATCAATGGATTTGCGCCACCACATTCGCCTTCTATCAGAGCTTTCATTGCCATTCTTTACAAATGTTTTAAGATTAATACTTGTTGATTTAAGTTTAAAAAACTAAAGATAATGTTTATTTTGTTCCTATATTTCCAACCCGACCCTTGTCGCTTAAAACTTTAAATTTTAAAAGCAATCGAGGTTACAAATATATCCGTTAATATTTAGAAAAAGTTTGAAAAAATATTATTTGCTGTGTCTATGAATAAATATTTAATAAATTGATTTAATTTTTTCTCAATCAATCAATCAATCAATTAATCCATCAATCAATCCGTCAATCAATCAATCAATCAATCAATCAATCAATCAATCAATCAATCAATCACTCACTCAATCAATCAATCAATCACAACTATAGATCTTTTTATCGAAATCAAAAGCGCTTTCAAATAAATTTATTAAATAAAACCGGTTTTATATCCCTTTCCAATTTGTGTATATATATCAATTGAGAAAAAAAATACAATCAACTTTAATAATCCAACCACACCCACATCACCATGATCATCATTGTCTTTACCATTACAAAATGTAATCATCACCACAGTACCAACATTCCTAATACAGCATAATCATCACCACATCATCTTCATAACCACAAAACATAATCATTATTTTCCTTAATCTTCTTGCCACTGGTGTTGAGGATGCGACAGAAAGTGAAAGAGAAGTCCTTGCCAACACTGTAACTGCTGTTGTTGTGGAAGGTTTTTTTGTATCGCAGCTCACCTGGTTCCCTGCGGCCATCTTGGTTTGCCATTTCTTGACAGACTCAAAACGACCAACATTCACAAAAAAAAACATTACAATTAATAATATTTAATTTTTATTTATATTTAAAATTGTAACATTTCAAAATACTACACCCAAAGCCGTTTTTCCCAAAAATTTATTTGAGCGGCTACCAAAATGGCAGCCGCTGACCAAAGAACCAAAAAGTTTTAGTTCCTAAATATATACAAATAATGACGTTAGATAATAGAAGAAAATAAGGTTTTTATTATTTAGGTTTTGAAACTGTGTTTACAACCAATATCTCAACTAGGAGTTTTACAATTTATAATATCACTTTATCATTATTGAAAGAGTAATAATTTAATGCAAGTTATTTCTAAAACCTCCTGAGGTTGATCCAGACAGACTTCATTTCATGTACATATATCCAGAGTATCAAAAGACCACAGATTGTAAACAAACTCAACAAAATGAAGAAATGAGTGCCTCAGACACAGCCCTGGTGTTGTTGGAAAGACTCAAAATTTCCCGGCAAGATCGAATCACCCAGTCGAGATCAACGCAAGACGTGACGAAAAGTTCCATTCAAAACTACAGTTCCACCGACTCGAGTCACTTTTGTCGGTCCAGAAGACAAAAAGAAACGCAGAGTGACAGCCACGTGGTGAAAGTGAAATCGTCGATGGAAAAGAAACGAGCGAAAGGCTACAACAACAACAACGACTCCTCCATCTTCATCTTCAATCCTCCGGACTGGAAATGGCAGAAGAACAAAGCCAACGAGCTGGAGCTGCCGATTGACCGCATCTTGTGGAACAAACAAGCGCCCTGGCATCTCTTCACAGTCGACACTCCCCCAAAAAGGTGCCAAAACGTCTCAGGAGATGGAAATTGTCTCTTCAGAGCCATCAGCTTTTGGATTACTGGGTCAGAAGACTATCACTTGAATGTAGGCTCGAGGTTGCGACGGTTAAGATTGGAGATGATTGTGTCATTCAGTTAAATATAACTTGAATAGAAACAAAGCACACGCAAACACATAGCAAAACACACACGCGAGCATACAATAAAGCGCGACACACAAACACACACAAAACATCCACTCAAACACCCATACACCCACACACACACACATACTCAACCCCCCCTCCACACACACAAATCTCATTCCCTACATAAACCCAAGCCACCTTCCCCTACCCCACCCCCCTGCACAGCTACGGAACGCCATAGTACGTGAGTTCGTTCGCAACGCACCTACCTACAAGGGCCTCATCAGCTGCCCCTCGGTCGAAGAGTACTTGAGGGACACCAGCATGCACCAGGAGGGGGTCTGGGGCACTGAGGTGGAGATTTTCGTGGCTGCTTCCCTCCTCAAAACACCCGTCATGGTGCATGCCGCCTATGGAGAACGCCATCTTTGGCAGAAGTTTAAGCCTTTTAAAGTGTGTGGGTGGGTGGGTGGGTGGGTGGGTGTGGGTGGGTGGGTGGGTGTGGGTGGGTGTGGGTGGGTGTGGGTGGGTGTGGGTGGGTGTGGGTGGGTGTGGGTGGGTGTGGGTGGGTGAGTGGGTGGGTGGGTGTGGGTGGGCGTGGGTAGATAGGTGGGTGGGCGTGGGTGGGGGTTTTTTGTGAATTTGTGGAAGGAAGGTTTTGTGTGTGGGTGTGTGTTTGTGTCTGTGTGTGTATGTGTGTGTGTGTTTGTGTGTGTGTGTGTGTGTTTTTGTGTGTGTGTGCATGTGTCTGCATTTATTCAGCTTTTGTTCTTTTACTCTATAAAGGGCGTATCAATGAACCATTATAAACATAGCTTCCCCTAAATGAATGAATACACTACCTATTGATACCTTTAGAAGTGACTGTGTATAAGACGCACCAAAGGCCTAAATAGCCAAACTGTCCTCAAATTCCCTTCAAAGATGCAGGCTCCAACAGCGGACCAACTACGACGCTACCAAGGGGAACCACTCCGGTCGACCTTCTCACCCTTGCCCACCGAGTCGACCACCACCATCTACCTGCACAACAGCAGCAACCATTTCGAGCCAGTGACTGACATTTAGTTTTTGTGTGTCTGCATTTTTTATATAATTTACTTGACTTTTTACATGCACGGTAATTTGGTATATCATTATCATTATCTTTATTTGCAAATGGTGATAATGATGATGATGATGATAACTTGTTACATGCAGAATATCAACTTTCCAAATTAGCGTGTTTATAAAGGTGTAGACAGATTGATTCGAAGGAAATAGGCGTTTTACATGATTTACGGTAAATAAATCAATCACAAGTATTAAATCTTTCAAATCAAATCTGATTTTTGATTAAATTTATGATTATTAATCAATTTGTAATCAATAATTAACCAATATTCAATCAATAATTAACCAATATTCAATCAATAAATAACCAATATTTAATCAATAATTAACCAATATTTAATCAATAATTAATCAATACTTAATCAATAAAAGATGTCCTTATATGAGACCTTCGTTGGAAGCCTGTTGATTGATTGAGTGTAATTAATGTTGCCCCCAATTAGGCTTTTATAATTAAATAAATAGTGTGATTAACTTATAAATTAAAACACTTTCGGATATTAAACTCAAACTAAGTTCTATTTTCACATTAAAGGTTTCTTTTAGACTAGAAAAGTTTTCCTTTCATCTTACTAATTATTCGTTTGTGACGGTATTTAGGCGAGGTTCCAATCATATTTCAGGCGAGCACGATCTCATTCTTTAGAAGCTCATTCAGCTATTATCTTTCAAACATACTAGCACATACAGACACAGATACACACACAAAAACAAACACAAACAGACACACGAACACACACACACACCATGGGACACTTATATATACATAAGGATTGAGTAATTGTTTAAAGCATGCAGTGAATCTATTGCAACTTCATCGTGATCAAGTTGAGCAACTTTTGAAACTGTGAAGGAGTTTATTGCTTTTCTTAAAAAACAAAATTCAGGATATTTTCTCCTTCTGAAACGCTGAATATAAACTACAAAGTTAATTTGTTGTCTGTAGTAGGATCCTGCCACAAGCTATACGGTCAATTAGCATTTGATGTTTTGAAGAAAGGTCGCTTGCAACATAGTCCCACATTTCAATACTTAAATCTTAATAACGTTTACAAGATCCAATGCTCTTTCAAAAAAAGATGTACAACAAAACAACTTTGAAAATCCAAATGACCTTAAAAGCTTACCTCTGAAAGCTTCTACAAATCCCATTTGATTCCATTGCAGCAAGGTTTCCACACACACACACACACACACACACTCACACACACACACACACACACAGACACACACACACACACACAAACACACACACACACACCACACACACACACACACACACACACACACACACACACACACACACACACACACACACACACACACACACACACACACACTAGTCCCAATGACAATGAGTCGACACTCGGTCTCAGACAGTACCCCCTCTGTCGTCAAGCTGGCAGAGTGCTTCGACGTGGGAAAAACCATCGGGACGTGAGTGTTTTTGGTGATGATGCTGAAACTTTTGGAGAATAATATTTGTTTCAAATCAATGATTTACGCCTCAGATGAAGAATAGAGAGTTGATTTAATATAATTTCATTTAAATTTAATGAGTTAATTCATTTGAATGAGCTTCAATAGAGAAATTAGTAAACCCACCGGTGAATCAATATCCTAATCTTCAAAACAGAGGCCGATACGGTGTAGTCAAGGAATGCACAAACAAGAAAAGTGGACGAAAATTCGCCGGAAAGTTTGTCAAGAGACGGCGAAGTCGCAAAAACGCCGGACAGGCCGACGAGGTTCAGAACGAAGTGGACATTCTGAGGTCAGTGCAACACCCCTCGATCATCCGCCTCTTCGAAGTCTTCGAGACGCCCCTTGAAGTGGTCCTTATCCTCGAGCTGTGAGTGATGTGCTGAGTGCTTTGGTGCTTGAGCTTTGAGTGTTTCATTCAAGTGATAAGGTTTCAGTTTTAAGCGATTAAGTTCCAGTTTAGAGTATTTAGCGATGGTTTTAGGCGATTTGGTTTAAGTTTTGAGTGATTTGGTGCTTTTACGTTCGGTTATTTTTCTTCATGTTTAAAAAAACGAGTTGAATCCTTCGTTAATGAAACTAAGTCCAGAAACCAAATTGCCTATCTATTCAAATATCATCCAAGTATCCATCCATCCAAGTATCCATCCATCCAAATATCCATCCATCCAAATATCCATCCATCCAAATATCCATCCATCCAAATATCCATCCAATCCCCCATCCATCCAATCCTCCATTCATCTAATCACCCATCCATCCAATCACCCATCCAATATCTTTCCAACCAAAACACCATCCACCATCCTCCTTACCAGAGTCTCAGGTGGTGAACTGTTTGACTATCTGACGCAACACAGCGTCGTGAAGGAGGAAGAGGTGGTGTGGTACCTCATCCAACTCCTCAAAGCCCTCCACTACCTCCACTCCATCCCCATCATCCACATGGACCTCAAGGTAGGGTATCCATGGAAACTTTGTCTTTTAGAAATAATAATTATATTCAAAATAAAAATTTCGTTTTCATAGCGCTCGGTCACGTGACTTAATCGTTGATTCAGTCAAGGACCTGGTAGATAGTAATCAGAAAGTTATTTATATGATGATGATGATGATGATGATGATGGTGTTGATGATGATGATGATGATGATGATGATGATGATGATGATGATGAAGAAGAAGATGATGATGATGATGCTGATGGTGTTGATGATAATGATGATGATGATGATGATGATGATGATGATGATGATGATGATGATAATGATGGTGATGATAATGATGATGATGATGATGATGATGATGATGATGCTACTGCTGATGATCGTGAGATGGCATGTATAGGCGATTTTTTCCCTTTCGAGTTTACAATACTATAGCAAATGCCTTAATACAAGCCAAATGAAGTATCCATGATTCCTCATTAACAAGTCATTTTGGCACTCTAACTATTTTTCTCTTTCGCGGACATTGACGATGATTATGATGATGATTATGATGATGATGATCATGATAATGATGATGATGATTATGATGATGATGATGATAATGATGATGATGATGATGATGATGATGACGATGATTATGATGATAATGATTATGATTGTGATGATGATGATGATGAATTTGATTAGTAAGGCATTTAGACTGTCTTTGAAGGCACCTTTGTGATCACAAATGAATTAGTTGTGGATACTCGAGGGGTGACAAGAACTGAGTGGAAGATTTAAACTTTCGGATTGATTGCGTGGAATATTCCTAAAAAAACCAATGGCTTCGTGACTCATTAATTAGTTAATTAATTAGTATAATAATAATATATTGATAGTTGTAATCATCGATTCACTACTATTATCCTTTATTGTTATTTTCATTTATTTATTGTATTCTATTATTCTTAATTAGTAATTATAATTGATAATTTTAAATTGATAATAATATTTAAATTTCTAATTATTACTTTTATCCATTCATTTCCACCGCATGCAGCCAGAGAACATAGTGCTGAAGGACACTGCCTCGAAGGAGATCAAACTCATCGACTTCGGTCTCTCCAGGAAACTCACCAAAAACGTCGAGTTGAGAGAACTGGCTGGCACTCCAGAGTTCGTAGGTTGTGCGCTATATCATTCAAGACGATGATGATGATGCTTTCGTCATAATGATAATGATTCTTACATCATGATGATGATAGTGCCTTAATTGGGTCAATTAAACTCTTCATACCACTTGATAAATGAAGATTAAACTGAAGGGCTTGACTTTTTAAATTCAAATATTTGCACATCGCTGTTTAAATGGTGACGTCAACATTCTTGTCTCAAACTCCTCACCCATTCACTGCTAAAGAATGCTAATGACTCATTAGTTACTAATTACTAATGATTTGTAGATTGTTAATTACTCATTAGTTACTAATTACTAATGATTTGTAGATTGTTAATTACTCATTAGTTACTAATTACTAATGATTTGTAGATTGTTAATTACTCATTAGTTACTAATTACTAATGATTTGTAGATTGTTAATTACTCATTAGTTACTAATTACTAATGATTAGTAGATTGTTAATTACTCATTAGTTACTAATTACTAATGATTACTAGATTGTTAATTACTCATTAGTTACTAATTACTAATGATTTGTAGATTGTTAAATACTCATTAGTTACTAATTAATAATGATTAGTAGATTGTTAATTACTCGTTAGTTACTAATTACTAATGACTAGTAGATTGTTAATTACTCATTAGTTACTAATTAATAATGATTAGTAGACTGTTAATTACTCATTAGTTACTAATTAATAATGATTAGTAGATTGTTAATTACTCATTAGTTACTAATTAATAATGATTAGTATATTGTTAATTACTCATTTGTTACTAATTAATAATGATTAGTAGATTGTTAATTACTCATTAGTTACTAATTAATAATGATTAGTAGATTGTTAAATACTCATTAGTTACTAATTAATAATGATTAGTAGATTGTTAATTACTCATTAGTTACTAATTAATAATGATTAGTAGATTGTTAATTACTAATTAGTTACTAATTAATAATGATTAGTAGATTGTTAATTACTCATTAGTTACTAATTAATAATGATTAGTAGATTGTTAATTACTCATTAGTTACTAATTACTAATGATTAGTAGGACATTCCAAAGTTTTTCCATGACCTTTCAGCTCCAGAAGTGGTGAACTTTGACCCCCTGACATGCGCAGTCGACATGTGGAGTGTTGGAGTGATCACATACGTAATGTTCGTTTTTTCTACATTTGTGTGTGAAAATGTCTATTTTGAAAAATTCAAAATCTATAGCTTTTGAATAAACTAGAAACAAATGATAATAGCCAAATTTTATTATTAAACACTTTTAGCCTGCTATCTTGAAACATTTGTATAACTTTGCAAAACCTCACACTAATCAACTATCACCATACTACCATCAGCCGTTCCAGCCACCCACAACCAACCACCAGCCACCACCAACCAACCAACCACTACCAACCAAACAACCACCACCAACAAACAACCACTATAACCATCCACTACAGCCACAAACCATCAATCCTCTACCTCCCACCACAACCACTACCACCTACTCACCACAACCAACCATCACCTACTCACCACAACCAACCACCACCTACCAACCACAAACAACCACCATCTACTCACCACAACCAACCACTACCTACTCACCACAACCAACCACCACCTACTCACCACAACCAACCACCACCTACTCACCACAACCAACCACCACCTACTCACCACAACCAACCACCACCTACTCATCACAACCAACCACCACCTACTCACCACAACCAGCCACCACCTACTCACCACAACCAACCACCACCTACTCACCACAGCCAACCACCACCTAGTCACCACAACCAACCACCCCCTACTCACCACAACCAACCACCACCTACTCACCACAACCATCCACCACCTACTCACCACAACCATCCACCACCTACTCACCACAACCAACCACCACCTACTCACCACAACCAACCACCACCTACTTACCACAACTAACCACCACCTACCAACCACAACCAACCACCACCTACCAACCACAACCAACCACCACCTACCAACCACAACCAACCACCACCTACTTACCACAACCAACCACCACCTACTCACCACAACCAACCACCACCTACTCACCACAACCAACCACCACCTAGTCACCACAACCAACCACCCCCTACTCACCACAACCAACCACCACCTACTCACCACAACCAACCACCACCTACTCACCACAACCAACCACCACCTACTCACCACAACCAATCACCACCTACTCACCACAACCAAACACCACCTACTCACCACAACCAACCACCACCTACTTACCACAACCAACCACCTACTCACCACAACCAACCACCACCTACTCACCACAACCAACCACCACCTACTCACCACAACCAACCACCACCTACCAACCACAACCAACCACCACCTACTCACCACAACCAACCACCACCTACTCACCACAACCAACCACCACCTACTTACCACAACCAACCAACACCTACTCACCACAACCAACCACCACCTACTCACCACAACCAACCACCATCTACTCACCACAACCAACCACAGGATCAGTGGCGTGTCTCCTTTCCACGGCTCCACACCGCAAGAAACCCTCAGCAACGTCACCATGGCAACGTTCGACTTCGAAGAATTCGCAGAAGAAGCCAGCGGTCTGTCTAAAGACTTCATCAGCAAGTTACTACGCGTCAAGGCAAAGTGAGTTTGCTCAACAGATTTTGCTTAACAAACCTGAGTGCATTTTTGAATTTATTTGGAGCTAAATATTGTTTTTGATTGGTGAAAAACTGGCGTGAAAGTTATGAATTTATGGTGAAAAGAATTACGCAGATATATTTTGTTTTTTTAAAGTTTTTCAAGTTAAATGTTTAGAATTTTATCTGGGAAAATACGATGTAAATCTAATGCAGACGAAGAATGACAGCTGCAGAAGCTCTACAACATCCTTGGATTGAGGTTTCAAAATAGTATTTTGGCCTTGTAAAGAGAAATTCAAAAATAATTTATTAGTTAACTAAATATACATTTAATACTTATCATAATTTTAAAGTTAATTAAAGCTAATTAAATGAATTGATCTTTATTAAAGTTAAGTAAATAAAATCTATTTTTTTATTTCTTCTTTGGGCTCCAAAAGCCCCGCAACGAGTTGGAAGTAGAAAGCAGGAGGAGGTCGAAGATAAACGTCGAAAAGTTGGCGTCCTTCATGGCACGCAAGAAGTGGAAGGTGGTAATTAATAATAAACGATCTTCATTAATTTCATTAATTTTATTAACAAGCAATGGTAATCACAACGCCACCACCACCACAACACCACCAATACTATCGCTACCATCACCACCACCACTATCATTACCAGCAACACTACCACTACCACCACCACTACCACCACCACCATTATCACCACCACCACTAACAGCCCCACCACCACCACTATCACAACATCACTACCATCCTTACCACCAGCACTACCACCACCATCACTTTTACTACCACCACCCCTAACACAACCACCACTACCACTAACAACACCATCATCATCACCACCACCACCACTAACACCACCACCACCATCACCACCACCACCACAACCACCACCTCTACTACCACCACGATCATCACCACCACCACCACTATCATCATCACCATCACCACTATCATCATCACCACCACCACTATCATCATCACCACCACCACTATCATCATCACCACCACCACAGCAATCCTTCCACGCAGTCTCCATCTACAACCACCTCTTGCACAAAGCCATCCAGAAAGCACAGCTAAGGCACATGGCACAATCCATTCAGAACTCAACCGACATAAACGACCACAACTCCGCTGCCAGCAGCGCCAACGGCAGCGACACAGAGGCGCTCATGGTGCCTGACCACGTCGATGAATCAAAAAATGCAAAGCACCTCAACTTCGCCGATATTGTAGTCGATTTGAATGAAGGACATTCAACTTGCGAGGGCATCAGTGGAGTGACACAAGCGACAGAGAACCTAAGAGTTGCGTTGTCACTCAACCCGCTTTCGCCGAGTTTCGTCACTTCAGACAGTCTCTTTTTAAGCCACAACATGGCTCCTTTGACTTTTCCCGAAGAATCGTCGCATCAGTTCTGAAGAGTTCCAAAATAGTTTTGCTTGTGCACCATGCATTCACTCATAAAGGCTTTTCGGTGCCTTCATTAACTTAAATATTCTATTGAAATCGTGACTTTGTGCCTTCAAATGCTCAAAATATTTGTTTTAAAGTTGTATATAAAGCTTATTTTTCCAAATTTCATAGTATTTTTTTAATACTTAAACAGGGTTTTATGCTAATAAATTTTGAGTTTTGTATTTCTAATAAGTGAATTCGATTATAACAATATAATCAAAAATAATAATTAAATACATTTAATTAAAACCCATTATAGAGGTCAAAAGACTTGTGGTGGTCTAACTCACTGTACTAAATGTAATACAAATTGATCGGCTTTCGACGGTTTGACTTCATGAAGACGTCATGAATTCTTCTGGCTTGCATTGTGTTCAAACGATGTAACCGCAAGTCACTCAAAGTTTAATCCTATCTTCTTTTTACAATTGTTTTATAGTTTTTATTCGAAGGAATGACGTAAGTTCTATTGCGTAGTTGCAAGATTCAATAGATTTTTTCAGTGAGCATTTTTATTGGGTCATTTAGTGGATGGATGTTAACGTGGCTTGTGTTAGAAAGCATGAGCTAGATGTCTTCAGAAAGGTAGTTCTAGCCATAAAGTCCCAAGTCAGAAGTTAGAGTTGGGAATAAAAGAATGAATTGAAGGTGCGAGAGGTTGTTAGTAATGGTTTTAGTGGATTATTCAACAGTTTCAAGCTTTTTAAAAGCACGTGACAAGCCATTTGAATAAAACGAAAACAAATATATAAATGAAAACAAATAAAAAATAATATTTTAAGGAAAAAAACTAACTAAAAATCAGGGGTTATCGAAGATCTTGATGCTGCACTGGTTGCTGTAGGATTCGAACTCGGAAACAACAAGGTACTTGCTGCCCACCTGGCTGACGCCCCTCGGACTTGTCACTTCGACCGGCATATGTCCGAGGAAGGAACCACTCAAGGAGAAGGTCGACAGACGATTGTTGCCAGTGTCTGCCACCACGAGATGACCCTGGCTCATGTAACAGACGCCGTTGGGACTGGATAGCTCACCCTCGCTGGCACCCTCCCCTCCCATCTTGGCGAGCAACTGTCCTTTAGGGTCGAACACTTTGACGGAGTGGTCCTTGCAGTCGCTGACGATGATTTCGTTGTTCGGACCTGCAGCCACGTAACGAGGCTCTTTGAAGCACATCTCCTCAGAGCCGCTCAAACCCAGAGTGAGGGTCTTTTTGGATTCGGTTTTGTACAGACTGACCGAGTTCTCGCCAATGTCCGAGATGATCATGTCCCCGTTAGAACAGATGGCCACGTCACAAGGTGTCTTGAACTTGCCGGCACCCCACTTGGAGAGCAACTTGCCCTCTGGAGAAAACACCTGCATCACCTGGTGCACGCAGTCGGCGATGATGATGTTCCGTTTGCTGGTGACAGCGATTCCCATCGGATTCATGTCGCCATCGATCACTGAGAGCACTTTTCCTGACGTCTGGAAAACCTGGATTCGTTTGTTTCCGCAGTCAGAGACCGCGAAAGTGTTTTTGCCCATTTCAGCCAACCAAATGGCCTGACTCAGCTCGCCAGGCTGACTGCCGTTCACGAAAATCTTCTGAACGAGCATCGTCTGCGAAAAGCCGACGCTGACTCGTTTGCGCATCGGGTTGAAGGCTTTTGGGTCGGGAGAAGCGTCGAACTTGCTCGCCCTTCGGAATGGGTTGAGAAGTCCTTTAGGTTCTGGCGTAGACTCAGATTTTACAGTTTTTCTGGCAATATTTCCGACAACATTTTTCGTTTCTGAGCATGTTTCGAGCTTGCTAGGCCTGCGTTCCTGGTTTGCCACGACACGAGAGTCTGGTGAAACATCGAATTTGCTTGCCCTGCGCAGGGGATTTTCCAAAGATTTGGCGTTCGAGCTGATATCAGGCTTGCTGCCTTTCCTATTCGGACTCGCAGAGCTCTGGATCTCCAGCGTGGAATCGTTCTTTTCTTCTTTTTCCACGCTGCCGAAGCCCAGTTGGTTCGATCCTGGCGTGAACTTCAAGGCAGTCTTTGAGAAGTTGCACGTCTGGTCGCATATGAAATCCACCTCCAGGAGCGTTTTGATGCGTTGGATGAGGATGGGGTAGGTGACGACGCACTTGGAAAACGACATCGTCTTGTCGTTTGCCATCTGCTCGATCGCCTTCACCCGTCCCATGTGGAACTTGAGTCGTTCCATCTCCTTCTGCACCGGCAACAACTGCTTGTCCCTCACCTTCCTCACCTGAGCCAACAGGTCTGCCTCCTTCTTCTTCACGTCGTTTATGAGCAGTTCGCTCCTCTTCTTTATCAGCTTCTCCGACTCCTTGCACACCTGTTCTGACGCCACTCTGGAGGGCTCCAGCACGTCCAACTGTCGCTTCAGATCCTCCTTCCTGCTGCCCACCTCAGCCAACAAGTCCTTCAGAGTACTCGTCTTTGCCTTCAGGTACTGGTCCACCGGCTGCACCTCGCACTTCTGGTGCTTGTGCATCACGCACAGTGTGCACGCAGGCGTGTTGCACGTCACGCACACGTACTTGAGCACCTCCTTCTGGTGCATTTCACACTCGTTTGATAACAGGTCATTGACCTTTTGACCTTCAAGACTCCTGCTGATGTTGACGCTCGAGTGCTTGGCGAACAGGGGATTCTCCTTGTGTTTCGATTGGCAGTTCTTGCAGTAACTCTTCTCGCACACAATGCAGTACACGTGTGACTGTGGTGTGTGCGTGTGTGTGTGTGTTTGTGTGTGTGTGTGTTTGTGTGTGTGTGTGTGTGTGTGTGTGTGTGTGTGTGTGTGTGTGTGTGTGTGTGTGTGTGTGTGTGTGTGTGTGTGTGTGTGTGTGTGTGTGTGTGTGTGTGTGTGTGTGTGTGTGTGTGTGTGTGTGTGTGTGTGTGTGTGTGTGTGTGTGTGTGTGTGTGTGTGTGTGTGTGTGTGTGTGTGTGTGTGTGTGTGTGTGTGTGTGTGTGTGTGTGTGTGTGTGTGTGTGTGTGTGTGTGTGTGTGTGTGTGTGTGTGTGTGTGTGTGTGTGTGTGTGTGTGTGTGTGTGTGTGTGTGTGTGTGTGTGTGTGTGTGTGTGTGTGTGTGTGTGTGTGTGTTTGTGTGTGTGTGTGTGTGTATGTGTGTGTGTGTGTATGTGTGTGTGTGTGTGTCACGAAGCATTCAGAGGCGAACAATCATGCGTGCATTCTTTAGACAGGCGCGTAAACAGTGATCTTGCCATGCGTTGAGTCATTCTATTTAGTTGTCCTTAACATGATTTATTTTAAATCAATGATTTTTTAGTAAAAATAAAAAAATTAAAAGCTTTTGAAAGATCTTTATAACACCATAGTAGAAGATCGCGGGTTAAGTGAAAGAATGCAAAAATCTGCAAAATATTCACTAAGCCACCAGGCCGAAAAAATATGGAAAATTCTTTTCTTGCTTTAAAACAATTTACTTTAAAATGTGCGAATCTATTGAATTTTGAGTTAAAATTTGACATAAAATTTAAAACGCCTGTTACCAAATAATTAAATAACATAGGCTCAATTATAACTGAACACTCACGGGCACTTTCTTCTTGAGCGACAGGCAATAGAAGCAGTGCTCGAGTTCTTTGAGTTTCGGAAAGGAAGTGGAGCCTGCTGGTGACGACGTCGATGAAGAAGAAGTAGACTTGATGTCGAGGGACGCCAGGAACTCCTGGATCTTCATCACCTTGAAGTCCACCCTCAACTCTTTGGCCCCGTGTTCAGGCCATGGTGTGGGTTCTCGACAGGTGGGACAACAGATTCGTGTGGTGTCGAGGTCTCTTTGAGAGAGCAGGTCTGCGTGAAGGGTTGCTAGTGATGTGAGTGAGAATTTTACGTTTCAACTCTTTTTAATATGCAACTCATTAATATTTCCTCTTTAAATTAATTTTAATAAAAATAATAAATCGTATAATAAAATATCAAAGATTTAAAGTTGTACAGTTTCTCACTGGTCTTGTGGTACTCCTCGAGGCATTTGCAGCAGTAGGTGTGTCCACAGTTGAGGATCTTCGGCTCCACAAAGCGCTCAAAGCAGATCATGCAGTCCAGGAGCTCTTCCATCTTTTATGAATTGTTTTAATAATAAATTTAATTTTTATTCTAATTATATTAAATAATGTAGATTATTTAAAAATATTTTGTATAATTTCAGTTTTAAATTAAGTTACAACATAAATGTAAATTAATTATTTTTAATTGTGGATCGGCATTATGAACGCGGATGAACAGTTGTGAATCTCTTCAAAAGGGAATCATTAGGGATCCTAAAAAGCCTCACAAGTATTAGAGATTTTGGTCTTAGTTTCTTAATCATTTTATCTCCTTTTTTCTAGTTTCCACTTAAAATACATGAAATCCAGAACTGCAATTTTCTCAAATTGAGCAGTGGCGTTTATAACTATCATTGCTGAGTAATTAACAACTAATGATTGTTATTCTTGCACCTCACGCTACGACACCATTGAAATGACTGAGATTATAGTTCTATTATAATTTAGTGAGACACCTTCACAGAGTCCGTGCAGCAATACGTCAGCTTGGAATGTACTAAATTCTGGGATAAAATTTTCAACTAAATATACGACCATAAAAAGATTTTTGGATGGGAGCAAACTCTTTTCATTCTTATATTTAAGCAGCATGTCTTCAAAAGTGCCATTGAATTACCTTCATGTGAGTAACACAATGAGAAAGAGAAGGTAACTTATGGGTGAAATTGAGGTTGTAATAGCATTCAAGGAGCATTAAAAGACACGCACGCTTTGCCATTACTTCTCAGTGAAATTCATTGCATTGTGCTCTTTCAATGCGTTTGTTTTGTTCAACTTCGCAGTCGATGAAGGCATATTTGTCACGACATAGAATAATGAGAGACTCAAGCGCCGGCTGGGAAACGCATTTGCTCGACACAATGTGGTTTTTGACTGAGCCCGTGTGAGTTCCGTGGGAGGAAGTTTTTGAAGGTGACTCGAATAGATTTAGAGTTCACTGGCAAAAAATAAATCGTGAAAATCTCAAAAAGAGAAAAAGAGGAAACGTGTAACCTTTTAAAAATTTTCAAGTTTAATCTTAAGCCATCTACCTTTCTTTTCACACGGTTGTTTTGACGGAGGCCGGAATAATGATGAATAATGAAGATGTATTCAAAAATTTAATTCAGCTGCAAGAAGATGCTACTCTTGCAAACATGTTTGCGTTTTCGAAAAAAACATTAATTTATATAGAAAATATGTGAGTCTGAGATGATAGCAGCCTGTGGGCTGTATGCTAATTTTCGCAGTTTTTTGACCTATTTTACTTTATTTAGTGAATGTTTGAGCGATCGAGAACTCAAGAGGGTCGCATAGTAAGTTTAGAAACGTGAAGAGGCTTCCAACTTTTCGTTTAGTGTGAATCACTGAGTTTGGATAAAAAAGGAAACTATGAAGTTTGGATTATGAAGGGGAATTTATAATTATAAATGAAGGGAAACTATGGAGCAGAAGCAGCAATCGTTAATCAGAACTTGAAATGTTTGGCCCGAACGTCAGCACTCACATTCATTAGCCTCATAAACCTGTGTCTTCCTAATTGACTTTTTAATCACATGACCAACAACTCATAAGCATTCAGTTCTCATCGTCGCTGATTGATAAACTTCAAACGGTCTTCATAACAGCTATATGACTGACTTCTCGTAGGATATCTCAGTGAGTTAGACTTGTTTAAGGTGGGTGGACTGAGGAAGACCGCTGCTTGGAAGCAAGGATTCAATACATCCTCCTTTCAGCTTGGTAGTTTGAAACCAATTCTCCAAAATGTCTGCATCGCTGCTGATGGTCCGCAACAAGTGCCTCACCAAACATGAGATCGACTGGCTGCCGACCTTTAAATTCTCAAAAATGAAGCGTTACAAAAACCAACCTTTCAGCAAGAACCAGTCTTCTCATTCCAGCCATCGAACCACGACCGATGATCCGTCTATCTCATCCGCTCAATGCAACCACGACGGCAGCCTGGAGAGGCCTGCATCACGACAAAACTACCGCAAAAAGGTGTACAAAGATGGAGGAGAGACTGTGACGTATGAAGAGTGGGAAGAATTTCGCCCGCTCAACCCTCTCTCCCGTTACGCTTCCACTCCCTTCCTCAACCTCATCGATGCACCTGAAAACAAGAAAAAAACACACAAAACATTCCCCGATAAAAATTCGATGGCAGCCGTTAAAAGCAGCCAAATGACTTCAGCGAAGAGCACCAGTGATTTGTCGATGAGTCTCGCTCGGGACGAAGACTCTGACAAGTGTCTCATCTGCTGTGATGACTACGAAGAGGGCGATGATATCACACCACTTCCATGCTTCCACGAATTCCACTCTGCGTGCATCAACCGCTGGCTCTTGGTGGGTTGGAAAGGAAGGATGGGTTGCGGAAACTGATGGGTTGGGGATGCGAAATAACTGGTTGATAAATAATTACAGTCTATATAAATGTCTATTCCTTGTGGGGCAACAAAGGTCTTTGGGTTTGACATTAAATGACATGACTCAGCTTAGAGGACAATATGATTCACTTGGTAATGTTAAGTGTCACATTGAATTTTGGCATACAGTGTGTCACATTGAATTACTCACAATCGAGTATTGTCTCACTATCTCGATTTATTCATTCAACTCACTTCTCAATTCAACTCACTCTTCATTCAACTCACCCCTCATTCAACTCACCCCTCATTCAACTCACCCCTCATTCAACTCACTCCTCATTCAACTCACTCCTCATTCAACTCACTCCTCATTCAACTCACCCCTCATTCAACTCACCCCTCATTCAACTCACTCCTCATTCAACTCACCCCTCATTCAACTCACCCCTCATTCAACTCACTCCTCATTCAACTCACTCCTCATTCAACTCACTCCTCATTCAACTCACTCCTCATTCAACTCACCCCTCATTCAACTCACCCCTCATTCAACTCACTCCTCATTCAACTCACTCCTCATTCAACTCACCCCTCATTCAACTCACTCCTCATTCAACTCACTCCTCATTCAACTCACTCCTCATTCAACTCACCCCTCATTCAACTCACCCCTCATTCAACTCACTCCTCATTCAACTCACCCCTCATTCAACTCACCCCTCATTCAACTCACTTCTCATTCAACTCACCCCTCATTCAACTCACCCCTCATTCAACTCACCCCTCATTCAACTC
>OX030957.1:13096016-13208516 GCA_943735955.1 Piscicola geometra | reverse complement strand
ATTTATTCTCTTTTTAGCAACAATACACACCTTTGAGTATAAAACCAGTGGGTTTGTATTAATGAAGTTGTCATTAAGGCATCCCAAAACTTCAGCTAAAGTTTAGGTAGCCTACTGTCTTAGCTTAGATAACTGTATTTTAAAGTTTAAAAAATTATCATTTGTAAAGTTGTTACGCTCAAATAGTTTAATTTATTATTTTGGACTTATTAATAGCTTAGAGTCCAAAATAATAAATTAATAATTAATATCATAAGAATCAATCAAGTGAATGTAAATAAATAAAACTTAAAAAAATAATCCAACCAAGAATAACTATGAATTTTTAAATAATATAGAAATTTAGCATTTAAACGGTGACATATTACTTTAGTTATATGATCATATCAAGTCAACTTTACGCTGTGTCATCTGTACTTTCAATTAAAAAAAATTTAATGATTTAAAATAATAAATTCCTAATGTTTGAAGCAAAACCTAACTATTAAAAAGTCAGTTTATGAATTTTTATTATCTCTCACTTTTACTATTTTCGTTATAAAATGGATGCTGCTATTAATGATTTATTTGAGAATCTTCCAGCTTGTTCTGTTCCTTTATATCTTCCAAAAGGTGGAACAACTTATCTATATGTTTGGCAAGAAGATTCGAGAAAAAGTGATTGGAGGGCAGATGGTTATAGATGGCGGCAGTATGGGGGCCGAAAGTATGAAGAAAGAATAATCAACAAACTATACTTTAAAGTGTTTGTTGGTCCTAACAGCACGTCAGGCGACTTCATTCGAACAGCATACACTCATCAAGATAAGCCAAATTCTGTTCTCATCAAATATAAAGGAAACGAATTGATTGCTGCTCAATTCCCTCACGGCAAAGCGAAATACTCAATCAAGAATTACGTTCGTACGCAACCGCATGTTCTGCGAGATATCGAGTCTAATTCGTCTTCTGCCCCTTCTCGTCTCTACCAGACGCTTGTCAGTTCAGGTGCTAATGAAGTCAACCAAGCAACAGCTGTTCCTAGAAACGTCGATCAAGTCAGAAATTGTATGAAGGCACTCAGAAAACGAAGACGATTGTCAAGGGATGATGTTTACAATCTGCATGAGCTGGCACACGATTCAAACTTCATCCAAAGCATCACTACGTTTCCCGATCTCTTCGTCATACTCTATCATCCCGATGTCATCCAAATGTTCAAGAACACGCTATCATCATCAACTTCATCATCGTCTTCATCATCATCATCGCCATCCTCCAACTCACCACTTCCAACTCAAGAGATTTCCTATAATACAACTCTCAAGCTTGGAGATTTTCACCTATCTGTACTTTTATTCACAGACACTGACTTTGTTTCAAAGCCAGCCATTCCTTTTGCCTACCTAATACATGAAAAAAAGTCAGAAGAGCCACATGATTTATTTTTCAGACATATAAAGAGAATATGTCCAGAGATGGACACAGCAACGAACTTGGTTATGATAACTGATCAGGAAAAAGCAATCACTGATGTCATTTCCAAATGCTTTCCTCATCTGAAAATCTTTTTATGCTGGAACCATGTTATACAGGAGGCTAAGCAGTGGTTGAAGAGCAATGGCGTGACGAAGAGCTCAGGCATGACATCCTACCTCAAGTGCATCTCTTCCCTCCTTGAATCCTCATCTCTCAACTCCTACCAGGATCAACTCGTCACCATGATGTCAACGTGGAGCCAACCTTTCAAAGACTATTACATCGTCCACTTCCACGCCAACATCAATTATCTGGGCTTGTGGGAACTTGAAGCATTCAACCTCAGTCGAGCAACAAGCAACCAATCGGAGGCTTTGAACACAGTGCTCAAACGCCTGCGAGAGTGGAGGGATGCTCCGGTCGACTCAATTTGTCTCAGTCTGCTCCGACTGAGCGATTATCAAGTGCAGGAGATCAAACGAGGACACAGTCGATTGGGAAGCTACGAATTACGTGAAGGATTGCCAGAAAGACCATGGATTCCTGAAACAACAACTGTCATAACTCCAGAGGAAATATTTGCTAATATACGTTCTTTTGAATTTGCAAGAACAGCAGACGTAAAAACTCATCTGGCACAACACGTCTCTCCAGTGCAGCAGCCTGCCCAGAAAACAATTCAATTTCCATCGTCCTCGCCACTCCCCATCCCCTCCAAACTGATCTTTGTCAAGTAAATTTGTTGTGGTGCCTCTGTACGGAGAGAGACTGTGCTTGTGTTGGTGTGTGGCATTGTGGTGACGTGCTTGTCTGTGAACTTTTTTGTCTTTACAAATGGCGCAAATTGTTTTATAAATTCTTTTGACGAGGCAAACTCTCGTAATTATTTTTGTAAGTTGTGTTTACGGGCTCTCATTGCTTTAGTATGTGCTCTAAACTCAAACTAAAGTAAGCACCATCTCTCAAACACCACCCAGCAGGAACCGACTGTCACTCCCGGATTCCACTCTGAATTGATTACCTTATAAATTGACATTTCTGTTTTCAATGTATGTTATAGTTCTCTATGAACTGGAATTTTTCGTGTAAATATAAATATAAAATGACATTTTTGAATTCAATGTAAATGATATTCTTTTTTTAAATTGACATTTTTCCTGTAAATAAAATCAGCTTTTTAATTAACACTCTGAGGGACGTGTATTCAGACTCAGAAACCGAAATAATAACTTTTCATGACAATTCTTTATGAAATTTCCAAGTATTGCATGTAATATTGCTACATTGTTACATACGTATATCACTTAATAATTTTTAAAATTATAGAATTTAATTTTTATTCAAGAGCGTGAAAATTGTAATATATATATGTGTTTTTGCCCAATGCCCACTGTTGAATGCCCAAACACATGAACTAGATTACAAAAATCTTTAATGTCTTTTCACTGAAAACGGACTAATAAATGAAAACATTTTTAAAACGGAAAAATAGAAAAAAAAATTTTTAAACGGACTAATATATAAAAGACATAAAAAAGTATATGTTCAATCCATATTCGATCTCCCATCCAAACCTTCTTTGCGCATGCGAAATAGAACAATTTTAAGCTATTTGTACCCAACTAGAATTTACGAATTCATATAAATAATGAGGGTATATCTAAAGCCAAAGTTTTAAAATATTTAATATTATAATTTCTGATTAATGCTTCTAAATAAAAGAATTATCCAATTTAAAATAATTATTTAGATGTTAAATTTTAAAATCTAATTATAGTCTAATTAATAATTCTAGTTATATTCAATCAATCAATCACTAATAATTTGTATAGCGCCCTTTCTTTGTAAATAATTCCATAAAAGAGGACCACAGTAAGAAAAAGAACGTTTAGCAAAAGAGTGTTTAACTGGAAAACGAAAAGAACGATTAAAGGTAGATGATCTTAGACCAGATTTAGGGGGTTGTTTGATTAGATTTTATGGAATTCTTTACCTTCTTCTTTAACTTCAACTAAGTCACTCATAACTTTCCGTCGAGGCCTGAAGACGTACTTGTTTGGGACGTGATGGCTGAGCGCTTTTGTTCACTTAGTAAAGGGCGCTATACAAATTATTAGTGATTGATTGATTTTATTAACAGTAAGGTCAAGAGAAGAGTCAGTGAAAGATGTATAAATATAGAAGTCGTCAGCATAAATTTGACTGTTTTAAGAAGATGACGAAATAATATTAGGTAGTTCCGATGTATAAAGAATAAAAAGTAAGGGACCAAGGATTGAGCCCTGTGGAATAATTATTTTACAGTTTTATTTTATTTAAAATTCCAATATTTATTTCATATTCTAATGAAAAAAGTATTTTAAATATTCTTTAGAATTAAAATCCAATAATGATTTTTTATTCTAATCATATAAAAATATATAAAATTTAATAAAAAGTAAATAAAAAATGTCTTACAAATTATATATGATTTTTAATACCAATAATTGTGAGATGTGTGAAACAAATAAATGTCAGAAAAAAAGAAAAAAACTTAATTCTTCCTTTAATAGTAAAAATAATAAAAAAACAAATTCATGCAAGTGCCAAAATCGTGGGATCAACACCTGGTTTTGAAGATGAAGTCACTTTAACTGCTGATTTATGACAAAGCGTAAAAAGTACATGAAAGTTAGACCAGTGGTCCATGTCCCATCTCAACAATGCCTCATGTCTATCAGATCAATATGTAACAAATGCATGTAGAATGGCATGTTAATTACATCAACTCCTATAAAAATTATCAATTATTAATGAAAGATCGATAGGGTTGTGCATGTACCTGCCCTCTCGTCATGAATCCAGATGATATTATGGGTTTCAATGGCGCTTTTGTTGTCTGTGGCTTGCGCATGTGACATGTAAGGCAAAGAGCAACATATGACCTTTACTCAAATTTCAATGATATTCGCTTTTGTTGATGACTTTTTTGACATCATTCATGAAGTGCACCTCAGTAAAGGTCATATGGGCCTCAGAAAGACAGCTGATGAGGTGGCTAAGTTGCATGACTGTGTGCCTAGATGTGCCATAGACAAATATGTATCTCTATGCCTTACGTGAAATAAACTCAAATTTGCCAGTTTTCTCTTTGGGATCGCTTCCTTAAACAGTTGAAACCATTGGTTTAGCTTAGAAACGGTACTCATTACTTATGCAAATGAGATTAACGATTGACATAGACAAGTTTCCAATGATTAAATAGCTTTTGGTAATAAAACGGTAATGCTAACAGGCAAAATAAAAAACTTTAAATTAATAGGATTTTTTTCTCATATTAGTTTAGTTTAGGGAGTTAAAAACCATGCAGTTTTTTTGACCTGTATAATATGGTAAACGGATAAAAAGTCTTCCGGATAAGAAGTGTCCCGAATAAAAAATCTTCCGGATAAAAAGCCTTCCGGATAAAAAGTCTACAGGATAAAAAGTTTTCAGAATAAAAAGTTTTCAAGAAAAGATTTTCATCGAGAAAGAAAAACTTTATCTCATTTTATTAATTTTAATTAATTTATAATAATTTTTAGAAATATATTTAATAAAAAAATAATAATAAAAGACTAACTAGTTCTTTAAATATTTTCAGCCATTGTTGGAAATATCAAATAGAAGACATGAACCTTTCAGAGTTTTATGAGAAATGTGGTTAAAGCTCCCAGAAGGAATTGAATAATCGGGAAGAAGAAGTTCTTTTTATCGAATTTTATTAATTTTAATGAATGTGAATAATTTTTAGAAATATTTTAATTAACAAATACTGAGAAGAGAATAATTAATTAATAAATATCAAATAGAAGATATGAAACTTTCGGAGTTGTATGTGAAATGTGGTTAGAGCTCTAACTAGTTAGACTTTTTAAACTATTTATTAAACAAATTTGTTTCTAAAAATTATTTTAAATTAATTAAAATTAATAAAATTATATTAAAAGTTTTTTCATGAAAAGCTCTTCTTGAAGATTTTTTATCTGGAAGACTTTTTATCCGGAAGACTTTTTATCTGGAAGACTTTTTATCCTTGAACCCTATAATTAGCAACCACCACGGATTTTTCAAAATTATCAATTTCAAAAAAATTAATATACATTTAATAGATTTTTATTTGCAGATTGTAAATCTGTTTTTATTTTTTAAATATTCCAATCGCTTCAAAAGTTATTCAGCTTTTAAACTCGAATAAATAGAACTTTTAGGGGAATTACGTACAACGCTGTTTGGCTTGAATAAATATGCGTTTCATGGACCTGACTTTGAGAGTCTAACTTTTTCACTATACTTTTTCAATCTCTCGTATATTGATGAAACTTTTTTTATGAATGAAAATTCAAATTAAAAACTTAAATTAAAAGCTTATTTTGACAACTGAAATAAAAAAGTTACTTTATAGTGCTTTTGGGTCTCATTCATGATGCCAGCATGATCAATTTGAATGATTCGAATGTTTTTTATTTTATTTTAGATATTAAAAACATTTTATGAAAAAAAGACAACAACAAAAATCGTATGAAATCCTAATCCGAAACCCTTTTGGAGTCTAAAGTTAAGACTCTAGAGGCATTTAGAGAGTCAAAAGCGTCAGAAAATCATTTCAAAGTTAACTTTCCAAATTTTATTTACAATTTTAATTATCATATTTTTTAATTCATGTTTTTAAATGCTTTATTTGAATGTGAATTAAATTAGGAGACAAAATGGCGTGTAGCGAGCTTTTACGCATGCACTTTTAGTTATCTAGAAAGAACCTAAAACTCCTAAATGTCAGGCGATACTGGGTATGTATGATGTGGTCTTGAGGGCTCAAAAATAGGTTTAACTCAATTATTTTAGTATAATTTTGAAGAAAATGAAATTTATTTTCAAAATATAATTCAATCTTTTAAAATATGTTGCTGATTTTAGAGAGTTTTAATAAAAACCTTTCACCTCTCTCTAAAAACATTATAATTCTTTCCCTGCTCATCAAATTTAATATCTTTTGACATATTTTATAGAACTTTTGAAGAAGTTTTCAAAAATGTTTAATTTATTTTTATACTCTCTTTTTTGAGAGAGCAACTTGAAAAACTTTAAAATATGCTGGTGCCCAAACTGTGGATACCATAGTGTAAAACTAGTTATCGCATTTAAAATTGTTATTTAGTTTTTATATTATTAAAATTATATTCATTGAAAAGAAAATTCATTTTTCAACCTTAAAATTATAAATTGACGTTAGTCAAAACATTAATAAGTTAAAGTTATTTAGTTTTATACGATGACTATCATTCATAAAAATTCCCCGGTTGAAGCTAATTAGCATAGCGTCGTGGTGGTTGCTACCTATAATATTACTAGTAAAACATTTTGCTAATGACTTTTATTGCTCTGACCAAAAATATAAAGCTAAAACTTTTTATTAAACATTTCACATAATATTTTTTAGTTTAATAAAGTAATTTCACCTATTTTTTAAGATTACGATGGACTCGGAAATATATACCAGATTGACATTACTGAGTAAAATTATTATTAATTACTCAAAAAACTATTCGTAAATGAAGTAAAGAAGCCTTATTTATTGTTCATTTTACGATATATCTCGCCTCAGATAGTTTGTCGAAATATATACCGTGAACCAGTGATTTTCCAGTTCGGATTTTTAAGTTCAAGTTCAAGTTACAGTTATGAAATATTTAATTTTTCAGTTACTATTCAAGTTACAGTTATGCAAAGTTTAATTTTTCAGTTACTATTTCAGTTTTAGTTATTTTTGTTAGTTACAGTTACAGTTAATCAAGATGGAGAACAAATGAATTCTTATTTATAATACAGGCCAAATTAATGTTTAAAAGTCAAAATATTTAAAAGATATATAAATATATCATTCAATTATAATTTATAACTTTTCTTGTTTTCTGGTTTTAAATTTATTTGTTACTAAATCTTGCTATTTTCATCTCAGACGTATTAGACAATTATTACCTTACTTAGATGACCCTTCTTTAAAGATTTTTCTGCACTTTTTCGATCTCGAATTGACTATTGTAATTCACTCTATTAAAATTTAATTGAAAATACTTTAAAACCATTTTAATTATGCAGCTAGAATCGTTAGCCATACTCCTATTTATCATCACATTATGCAGGTCCATATATTTGGAACTCACTACCTCCTTATTTAACTACTTCTAAATCATTATTTATTTTTCGTACGGACCTGAAGACATATCTGTTTAACAAATTCATTTACGAGCGCTTTTGAATTTGAGGAAAGAATGTTATATAAATTGATTTGATTGATTGATTGATTCATTCATTCATAATATACGCTGTTTATTTTTATAAATGTCTTCAATTCCAGATTTTTGCGGAGGCGATTTTTTCCCCTGCAGTTAGGTCTCCGCACACTTAAAACACCCTTTCCACATACGCTTGTGAAGCAGGAGCTAAAACAATGTCTTGCGCAAAAGAAGCTAATAATCTAGGGTACTCAATAATTTAATTGCTAACATTTCTCCTGTATGTGGATGAGACACAGAATGAAATTGCACGACCTGAATTGCACGACGCATTGATGGATTATAAAAGGATGCTGAGATCCCGAGACATGAAAGTGTAAGACCCTTCTTAGTCCAGCAATCCATGCTAATGACAAAGCAATGTCCAGTTTGAAGATCTTCACGAATTCGATCTTCTACATTTTCTTATAATCTTATATCAAAGAAATCATTTTTTCTTAACCTAAATGATAGAAATTGCATATATTTACGACTGTTTAATTGAAATTATTGAAATGGCTTATAAATTATGCTCATAACTTGGTAAATATTATTAAAAAATCTAAATACGTAAATAATTATCAACTTTCTCCTTATCATTATCATCCTCTTCTGAAACCTGATATTCGCTTTTGTCGCATGAAGCATCGTTAATAAAATAGGCGCATACGGCATTTTCTTGTTTTCTGCCGCTATTAACCTCAAACATTTCATAAAAATTTTTATAATTCAACTGGTCAAAAAAAGTAAATATGTAAAACACTAAACTAATATAATCGGACTCGAAGAATAAAATAAATAAATCATATTATTGCTCAAAAACGTGCATCCTCCAATGTTTTATCTTGTAGCGCCTCCCATTTTTTAAGTAGATATTTTTTAGTTACTATTCAGTTAGTATTCTTGTTTTCCAGTTTCTATTTCAGTTACAGTTATGCATTGAATTACAATTACAGTTAAAGTTACAGTTAACTGAAACATATTTTTCAGTCAATTTACCATTTCAGTTACAGTTACAGTTAACTGGAACAACACTGCCGTGAACTATCAAATACCTTTTAAAAAAATTATTTAAAAAAAGAAGTAAAGAAGCCTTAATTATTGTTCATTTTACGACATAATTAAGAAAAATTTACGATATATTTCGTCTCGGATAGTTTGTCGAAATGAAAAGAAAAATATCTATAGAAAAATATGGCCGCTCTTTGTTATTGTTAGAAACCAAACTTCAGCTGATTCAATAAATAATAAACTATAGATATAGGATTTATAGATACGTAGTGAAAACTTGTAGAACGTATTTGCGAACTTCTTCAACATACGTTAAGTAGTAAAATTATTCCTAATAAAAAAAGGTTTAATGCTGTTCATATTTAATATTTAAAATGTATGAAAACCATTTATAAAACATATAATAATTTTTTGCAAATTTTTAGAGCTTTTTCATCTATACAATTGTCTTCTGCCAATTATTTGTTCTCTTGCGATTTATTAACTAATTGTTAGCTATTTTGTTCAACTAATGGTTGAAAAAATATAATAATATATTAATAATAATAACTCATAATGTCTTATCAATGTGTGGTTCCAGGTCGCAGTAATGACAAAAAACAGTTTTTTCCAAGGTATTTCATTAGCAATAAAATACGACAATGCCTGTATCATTGTCTAAGTTGTTTTTTATTTTATTTTTAATTTACTTGTTGTTTGCAGGATATCTATGAAATAAACAGTGCCATCAGCTGTTTTGATATTGCTCTGTCTATGCTTCCGAGTACCGTGCCCAACATATCCCGAAACCATTAACTTAGAACTTAATTAATCATTGATATAATCATTTATTCGGATTACTTTATTCTTCAGAATATGTTTCAAGACTCAGCATCCCTAACATTACTAAGGTCTCTCAAAATCTTCAAGCACTTCTAAATACAAGCCGATTTGTTCTTGCAAGTGGCATTCATCGCATTTGTGCTCATGTGATGTCACTTGATGACAAGTCACGCACTGATGCTTGCATCTTTTTGCTAAGATACGGTGACGAGTGAGTTGGTGTCTGAATGACAGTCAAATGCTTTTCCCTTAGAAACGCGATGTTCCCTTGAGCGCATGAAAAAACAAAAAGCTCATGCATCAAAATGAAACGATTCGATTTTTTCATGGTGTTTATTCCCAGGTGTATGTGGTCCTGTTATTTATATTATTTTTCCATTTCGATGTTTAGGCTAACTAGAGACCGACCAAAACATACATTTTTATTTCGGCCGAAACCGAAATTAGGCCGAAACTAAAATCCCATTTTCGGCCGAAACCCAAAGTAAGCCGAAATTGAATATCAATTTTCGGCCAAAACCGAAATTGTAATCAGATTTTCGGCCGAAACCGAAATTTTTTCAACTTTTATTGAAAATGAAAAAATAGTATTTAACGACGACAATGCCAGTTTAATAAATAAATCCAAACAAGCGTATATTTTAAGCCAAAAAATAAAAGTTTTTCAGCAACAAAAGTTTGTTGTTGTTGACAGGCTTTGCTTTGGTCAGACTGACATTTTGTAAAAAACTTCCAAATAGGATTCAACGACATTCTCACAATTTATTTTCGAATTAATTAATCGAAGCCAAATCTTCTCGTTCTTTCGACTTATATATAGTTTTTTTCAAAGAAGGGATATCTAGAATTCCACATGCTTGTATATGTTATTCGAACAATTAGTCTTATGTCACCAATAAATCAATTAACCACGATATCTAATAGAGATGAGAATCGAACCCAAACTTAATAGTTCGATTGAAGATATAGATATATCAGATAAACTACATAAATAAATAAAAATTTCGGTTTTTCGGTAAATATGAGATCCATTTCGACCGAAACCGAAATTGAGCCGAAATTAAAAAATTATTTTCGGCCGAAACCGAGAAATTGCCGAAATTGTAAAATTAGATTCGGCCAAAACCAAAAAATTGCCGAAACTAAGAAAATTGGCAATTTCGGCGCCAAAACCGAAACCGAACCGAATTTCGGTTAGCCTCTAAGGCTAACGCAGTATTGTTCCAGTTAACTGTAACTGTAACTGAAATGGTAAATTAATGAAAAAATATGATTCAGTTAACTGTAACTGTAATTCAATGCATAACTGTAACTGAAATAGAAACTGAAAAACAAGAATACTAACTGAATACTAACTAAAAAATATCTATTGAAAATGGGAAGCGCTACAAGATAAAACATTGGCGGATGCACGTTTTTGAGAAATAATATGATTAATTTATTTTATTATTCGAGTCCGATTATATTAATTTAGTGTTTCACATAGTTACTTTTTTCTGACCAGTTGAATTATACAAATGTTTGAAGTGAATAGCGGCAGAAAACAAGAAAATGCCGTATGGCCCATTCTGTGTCTCACCACATACAGGAGAAATGTTAGCACTTAAATTATTGAGTACCCTAGATTATTAGCTTCTTTTGTGCAAATTATTGGTTCAGCTCCCGCATCACAAGCGTATGTGGAAAGGGTGTTTTCGGTGTGCGGAGACCTAACTGCAGGAGAAAAAATCGCTTCAGCAAAAATTGAATTGAAGACAATTATGAAAATGAACAATATTATGAATAATATATTTATACATCTTTTAAATATTTTGACTTTTAAACATTAATTTGGGCTGTATTATAAATAAAAATTCACTTTTTCTCCATCTTGATTAACTGTAACTGTAACTAACAAAAATAACTGAAACTGAAATAGTAACTGAAAAATTTAAATTTGCATAACTGTAACTTGAATAGTAACTGAAAAATTAACTTTTTCATAACTGTAACTTGAACTTGAACTGAAAAATACGAACTGGAAAATCAGTGGGCTGACGTGGTTTAATCAATTATAGGATGCTTCAATACAACAATGTTTCAATGAGATATCATTTTACACAATAAATTGCAAAAGATTAATTCATTTCAGCTTTAAAACAAGTTGTATGAAAGGTTTTGTGTCATTTTGCTCAAGAATTTATGAATGTCAATCAAAAAGTGGGTGAGATAAACAAACAAGTATTAGAGTTTATACTTCAAAAAACCATAAAATACTCCCAAATGTCATCATTGATGAGAATGCTATCGAAACTACTTGCACTGAGGATGCACTCTCCGGGGCTCGAACGACTGGCAGACCAGCAAGCTTGTAAGGAAATACAATGCAGCAAGCACTCCAAACCACTCCTTGTCGCTAGTCTGGCCAATTGGAAGTTGCTCTGGAAGAAGCCTTTGAACCTCTGCCACCTGGACCCTTTCTTGGTCTCAAATACAAACGCTTCAATCTCGCAGATTGTGAGATAGGATTTTATAGGTTCGGGCTGTTGCAAAATAAGATATTTAGAGAAGGGGATGGGTGAGGTGCAGTTTACTGTAAAAGAACCGCTTCCAGCAATGTTGTGCGGGTACTGGGCACATATGTGATAGGTTCCTCTGACCACATCCCCGCCTCCATAATCACTTGTGGAAAGGCCTATGATGAAGTAGTCTAGTCGGTTAACATAAGAATCTCTCCCGTATAGGGACACTTGTCCCACCATGTAAAAGTTCTCCATGTCGCACATCCACCACGATCCTTTATAATTCTGTATTGCGCAGCTACCGCTTAAAGCATTAGAAGTACGGTCCCCATCAACCGCTTTAGCAGCCGTGTTCGTAGAATAAGTGTTTTCCTGCCTGGCAGGTTTATGCAGCAGGAGGTTGCGAGAGGAGACTGCAGGGTGGTTGCAGTCGCCGTACAATGCATCTTTAGACAGTCAAATATCACAAACGCTACATAGTTTAAAATAAATATAAAAATGTTTATTATTCCATTGATTTCTAGTGATTTAGTAATTCGACCCATGGCTCATCTATTAAAAACTCACGGTTTCCAAGAGTAAATCCTCCAAATTGCCATTCTACGAACAGAAGATAAGTGAGTGTCCATGAAATTGCAGAATACATTCTTTTGTCAGCAACTTTACACGTATGAGTTGGTGTATTTATAAGGGCGCCTATCCAAACAACTCCAATTTTTTTAATGAATTTTTTTAGTTCTTACCTGTTTATTTTATTTCTTACCTGTTTATTTTATTTCTTACCTGTTTATTTTATTTCTTACCTGTTTATTTTATTTCTTACCTGTTTATTTTATTTCTCATATGCTTGAAACTGACTGAGCGCAATTAAGTTATCATTTAATATAAATTTACTGGAAGCGCACTAAACCTAAACATTTTATAGAAAGTATATGGGTTAATCCAGAATCGATTACAGACTTACGATTTGCAGTGTCTTTGTTGTTTAAAAAAATGGAAAATCGTATCCAAGACTGGATGCATGTAAGATATTCATCATAAATACTACGATATTATACTTTCTAGCAGGGGCGGCGATCTGCGGAAAATCTTGCGGGGGTCCTCCCCAGGGTTGGAATCAAAGAACCGATATCGGCCAATACAGTACCAGCGATATTATTTAGTATTGTTTGCTGTAGTGTAAATTTTTTTTTATTAACTTTTAATATTTGTATCACCAAACATTAAAAAAAACTTTGATACTCAATAAAAATACTTTTCTATTACCACTATGAGCGATTTGAAGAAAAACAATAGCGATTTTAGTACCTTTTATTATTTGCCATCAAATAAATTGTAAAAATAGATTAAAATTTGCCAAAGTTATAAACAAATATACAATGGTGAATTTTTTTTGGCCCACAGTGTATATTTACATAAAATAAAATACCCTCTCTGCCTGTCCTCCTGCCCTCTCCCCACAGCTCTTTTACTCCAATTTCTAAAAAGACCCTTTCGAATGTCTGACCGTCTAACAAATTTTTCTGCTAGCCTTTTCAAATCCAGACAGTCAAGTATTTCCTGATGTGCATGACAAACGTCCAGTGATGCGAGGCTGTGTCATAGGTGCACGCAAACAAGTCTTAAGACGCCGCAAAGCACTAAAAGATCTTTCTGCAGTACATGACGTTATTGGACACACAAGCATCAACCTGATCAATCTTTCAACCTAAGGAAACAGATGTCTGACTTCCGTGATCATAGCTTGCATTTTTTTTTGCGTTTGTACTAAAGTTCATTCTGGTCTTTAAACATAGTTAACTGTGAACAAAGACCAGTTTCATTTAACTCACGATACTGCTTGCAAATATCATGGTTCACTTCACCAGTTAGCAACATTGTCTCCAGCTGCAAGTATGAACGCAAACCAGGAGAATCTCGATTGAACTATTCTGTGAGTTGCATGATTGCAATGTCTATGACAGCGTAATATGCTGCTCGATAATGTTCCTCTGGTGTTGTTGCTACATAAGCTGGGCCCAGCCCACAACACTTTTGTGGCGGCTTTCGCACCCGAGATACAGCAATCGGATCGAGATCAAATGCCAAAACCACACTGTTGACATCTCTGAAAATGGCGTTAAACTGTTCATCTGATCGTAGGCGACGCAGTTCTTGCACAACTGAATCAGTCGCTGCAACCATTCCACTGACCTTGGCACTTGCTGATTGCAACGACTTGTTTAACTGTTCCAGAAGTGAAAACACCAAAACAACTACCTTGAGGGCCAGTGCAGTAGTGCCCTGTTGAAAAAAGGCCTCGAGTCTTTACAGCTGTTTCATCAGCAGTACCAATGGAAGCAAATGATTCCAAGTTAACAAGTACCACTTCAAAATGTTAAAGCACAGAAGACACTGCAGATACTCTGGTCAACCATCTTGTAGGACAAAGAAGTTTTATACTATACTTTTTATTCAGTGGCTCATCAGGAAAGTCAATTATAAGAGACACTAAAGCATCACTAAGCTGCTTCTTGACCTTCCCTGAACGATTGTAAAAAGCACCTAACTCCTTGACAAACTGAAGTGAATTGCTCACAAAGGATTTTGCAGCAGCTGTGTGCTGGGCAACAAGATTTGCACAGTGTGCAGAACAGTGGAAAAACAATTCAAGCGGATTATAGCCTGACAACCATTATATCGGCCGTTCATGTTAGCAGCGCCGTCATAAGTCTGAGCTCTTAGTTTTTATATAGGTAGCACAATTCTGATCAGAACATCTTTTACTACAGCAGATAATGTTTTTCCGATCGTGTCTGGTGGGCTAAATAAACCAATAAACTGTTCATTAACATTCAGAGCTTCATCAAACAAACGAATGCTTATCGATTCTTGCTCTAACCCATTGAGTCCTATGTGCCGTCAACCACAACACCAAACTGGCTTGATTCGGCTTTAACAGTGCACACTGTGTTTCTAACGATAGAATGAGCTAAAAGCCTCAGTATTTCTTTTTGGCAGTTATGCGATATGAAATTTGTAGTTTGATTTAACCAAAACTTTAGTTAATGTTTGAAGCCTTTTGAAATTCATTAACTTTGGTTCATCTAAAAAATGGAAAGGGTCACTATTAAGGTGGACCTCAGAATCCCCCTATGAATATTGCCCATGCAAAATAAGTAGCACAATATGAATGATTTTTTAAATAAAAATGTAAATTTGTCTGCTTGCAAAAAGTGAACCGATATGGAGCGGGGATGGCTTAGATGTTAGACGTCGGACTTGCAACTTAAAGGTTGCCAGTTCGAATCCCTGACAAGCAGCCGTGAACTATCATATACCTGGTGTATATGATGCGGTGTTTGCGACGTATGCATTGAGAGATGTGTACGTCGTGTGGAGTGGCGTCTCTAGCGCATAAGAGCCATGGTCCTCAGAACCATTATAACATGGCTTGCGTCTGTCAGGCTGTGAATAATACAGACCATGAAAAAAAAAATTAAATTCTGAAAAGCATTCTGAATGTCGGCTTGTGAAAATTGAAAAATCATAAATTTAATTTTTATAATAATAATTCATTAATTTAAATCCATAAATATAAGAAGAGCAGGTGGAGGAGTATTTGAGTAAGCAAAGAATAGTTTTGCTTCAGGCAGCTATCACTACAACTACGCCTATTCAAAATATATTAATGAATAAAAATACTGTCTCATGCTATGGTTGACGAGTATGCTTGTATTAAGATAGGAGTTGAGAAATTATTGTACTTGAAAAACTGAAGGGGGTCCATATTAAGATGGACCTCAGGACCCTCCTAGCATTTCTGCCCATACATACTCACAATGTATTACTGTATTATCATTTTTTTATCCCATGGCTGACGATTAGGCTCGTATCAAAATTAGAGTTGAGAGATGTGTCTTTTTAAAAGAGTGAAGGGGTCCTTGTAAAGGTGGACCCCAGGATCCCTCAGAATTCCCGCCTACGCTATAGTGATAAAAAAAC
Organism: Piscicola geometra; assembly: GCA_943735955.1. Lineage (NCBI taxonomy): Eukaryota > Metazoa > Annelida > Clitellata > Hirudinida > Piscicolidae > Piscicola > Piscicola geometra. Next base: position 13,192,447 of record OX030957.1, on the reverse strand, counting down.
AAGGTGAAGGAGTATTTAAGTAAGCAAATAAAAATTTTGTTTTAGACAGCTATCACTATAACTACACATACTCACAATGTATTACTGTATAAACATTTACTTTATGCCATGGTTGACGATTATGCTCATATCCTGACCCTAGGATCCCCCCAAAATCGCCGCCCATGCTTTCTAGCTATTCAAAAGTTAAAAATAGGCTAAAAACACATGTCTAAATTTCTTTTTAAAATCTCAAATATTAAATATTTAGGTTTCTGTTTTATTTAGTTCTATCCGGTTTGATTTGTTTAGTCATAGGCATATTTAAAAACGTGTTTTTACTTTTCTCGATTTTAGAATATTTAATTTATATGAGTTTTTGGCTATTTTGTTCATTCACACATTTTCTGTTTTGATTCTAGCGTCCCGTTGATCATTGCGATTTATTAAGCAACAAGTAAGTAATATAATTTTATTTTTTTTCTGAATACATTTCATGTGTATAGAAAGGCAAATGTGAAATATTGGGCTCCTATGTTTAATTTTCGTATAACTAAATCATTATTTTGTATTATTATTATTATTATTATTATTATTATTGCATGCACACCATGACACACAAAACGTCCTGATTCTCATAATACTAGTATTAGGTGTCACGAATTTACAGTAGATTTTTTAGTATTTTTATAATTTTAAATGAAGAATGCATTGAATAAAGAGTATTTTGAGATAAGCATCGTCTAATAATATTTTTCATGAAGCTTCTAAACTAGCAAAATAGCACTATTTGTCCCGATTCTCATAATGGGAGTCGGGACATTAATTAATTGTCGTGATCTGCTTGTTAATATAAATTTTTTACAATACTAGGTTTTTTAAAAATAATTAAAGTTTTAATGTTAAAAAGTAACTGAATATTAATTAAATTATTTTCAAAAACCATTTCATGAATAGCTATTTTAGTGAACAATAATAATTTACGGAGATTTAAATGGCCGTCAAAACGGCCCCCATTTAAAAAATTGATTTTAAATTTCTCATATATGCAGCATATAGAAAAAATTCTGGGTAAAAAAAAGGGAAAAAGAAACCTACACAAAAATTAAATTCAGAAAGTTTATATTGTTTTTTAGATGAGGTATTATGGCTGTCAGTGTTCTCTGATAATCTGAAAAACTATTTGCTCATTTAAAAAAGATTAATGCAATTATAGTTATTGAAATTATTTTTATGTTCTATAATACATGCATGAGTATACACAAAGCAAGTTTTTTTGAAATTGAAAACTTAAATATAGAAAGACACAGTCTGTAGTCAAATCTGGATTAACCCATATATATAATGGGTTTGAAAGCTTTTTCATTATGCCGTATGTAGTAAATCAAAATTTAGCTTGTGTCTCATTAGTATGAAATACGTTTGAATTGTAAAAGTATTTTGATAAATTAAAAAGGCTGATTGTAACTGGTTGACTATCATTTTTGTGGTAATTTATAAAATAATACAAAGGAATGTAGAAAAAACTTCCAAACGATTGGAGGATTGCGTGTGTTAATGACGTGGAAGCGTTCAACATGCAAACACAAGATTCCCTGATGAAAGATTATATAAAAAATAAAATCATAAAAATGGAAAAAAATGAATTCATGTAAAGGGTAAAAAATAAATTAATGTAAATGGTAAGAAATGAATTCCTAAAAATATACTAAAATAAAATCATTAAAATTTTTAAAAATGAAATTGTTAAAATGTAAAAAAATGAAATTGTTAAAATGTAAAAAAAGGGAATTGTTAAAATGGAAAAAAATGAAATTGTTAAAATGTAAAAATCTGAAATCATTAAAATTTAAAAAAATGAAATTATTTATATGTAAAATACCCTAGAGAATGTTCAACAATTTGTGAAAGTGACTTCAGAACTATGAATTTTGTTGATAACATTTCAATGGTGTAAACTCAGACAGTTCGCATAATCTTTTTGCTCAAACCCTGCAGATTCGGCCATTTTGCCTTTTTTACTATAAACTCACCGATATGAAAAAAGATTCAGTTGAATTTTCTATAACAGAAAGAATAGGTACATAAAAAGACTTTCAAAACCATGGAAAAGAACAGCCTGATAAACTTAAAAACCACTAAAACATTTAAAAAATTACAAAGATAATGGAAACCGTATCTGTGATAAAATCGATTTAATTTAAAGTTTAAAAACGTATTAGAGTCAAGCATGCTTCACAATAAAACCTCCTAAACCCTGGTCATCCTTGCAAGGTTTATCTTTCCTAAAATATTGAAATGTCGAAACCAATTTTTAAATTTTCTTTTTGACATTTTGATATACATCTTTTGAATAATATATTCCTCGTGTCCGTTTTGAAACTTATTTTTCGTTTTTGAAAGTAATAAGACTTATTAGTTCGAGATATATTTTCAATATCATTTCTCACTCGCTTCATCATTTCCCGTTCAACGATTTCCCATCTTTCCACCACTAACATGACAAAATGCTGTCAAAAAATTGAGTGAACTGCATTGCAACAAAATCTTTAGCAGATTATAAGTCATGTCAAATTTTTTTTCATGTGTATTTATTTGACAAGTTTTTTCAACTTTATTTATTCCTACATGACTCCCAATGAACTATTGATTGCCATTACTCAGCCTTCATTTTCCCTTTTTCTCGCACGAGTGCTGAAAAAACTTTTTTTTCAGAATTTTTTTAAAAGTTAATAAATTTTATCTTTTTACCTTTTTATTAATGTATTTTTAAAATTGCTCAAACAAAAATGTTCGGTTTTACTTCTTCATAACAGCAAGCTCTTATTCGAAGCACTTTCCCATCAACAGGAAGGTTTTTATACATACAAAAACATCTTTTTAGACTCAAAGATTACAGAGTTTTGAAGATACTTTAAAAAGCAATAAAACATTTATTGAAAGCTCTCATAATACTCTATCTGTCTCAAAATCCCATGGATCTTGTTGACTGCCCAACATCTGTCACACGCTGGAAAGAGTTTTCAACAGCGACCATCTTCCCTCCTCCCGTTGTACAACTCTATGGGCATAGGGGCATGGTTGATCGTGAAGCCCTCCTGGAACAGCCTGTTACCGATCCTCTTCTGCACCGGCTTGCTGAGGGGCCTGTGGGGGGGGGGGGCCACATTTTTGTTGCTGGTGAATGGGGTTGAAGGGATTTTTGTAGCGTAAAAAATAAATACATTAAAATATCGTTATACTTGTTTGAATAAAAACTTATTAAAGTGATAATTCTAAAAATCAATTTTTCAAATGAGTGTTTTTGGCGTAAATTCAAGCAAGTTTTGTAACTCAGAGAAGGATTTAAGATTATTAAGTAATTTAGTGCAGGTAGAGTTTATTCTCCAGACGTGCAATCTTGTTAGAACTCAGGTGATTACCCGTCCAATGATGATTTCCATGTGATGGCATCCTCTGAAGCTCATGCATGCGTGCTTAAGCACTAAAGGTTCAGCATGCAAGGGTCTTAGATGGGAACAGAATGAAAAACTTTATTTCCTAGTTTGGGGCGATCATTTTCGGTTAAAGATACAATGCAATGAAACGACGTGCCGTTAGTCCAAAAGGGCTTCAAAACCACTCGGTTAGGTAGCGTTCATCAAGAGGATTTTGTATAGAAGATAGCTACTAGTTCCCTTCAAATAATTATTAAGAACACGTCATAGAAATTGTTTCAGTGACGAATATGTAAATTCTTATCCAAAACGAATAAATTTAGAAAGATACATAAACTCTTATTAAAAAAAGATAAACTAGAGTTTCTCTATCCTGAGTAAGCGGTCTCAAGCCATCTTTTTTATCCAGATTCCAAATCTTTGAAGTGGAACCAATCCACTGCTTGGAATGGCAACCTCAAACAGATCACTCCAAAGTCTGACTTTGTTAACCGATTCGATGGAAAAGTGGCATTCATCTCATTTGTGCTCATGTGATGTCACTTGATGACAAGTCACGCACTGATGCTTGCATCTTTTTGCTAGGATACGGTGACGAGTGAGTTGGTGTCTGAATGACAGTCAAATGCCTTCTCCTTGGAAAATATATGTTTTCATATTGAAGTGCATGAAAAAACAAAAAACTCATGCAGTAAAACAAAACAATTTTTTGTTTTTTCCATTTCTTTTGCCTCTTCCCAGTTGCATGTAGTTTTGTTGTTTATATATTTTTTACATTTCAAAGTTAGGCTCACGTGATTAAAACAATTAATGGATGCCAGGCATTGAGTTGTTTCACAGTTAAACAGGGAAAGATAAGAGAAACAAACAGAAAAGTTTTTTTGTATAAAATTGAATTTATAGAAAAACTAAATGCATGTTTTAAAAAAAACAAAATCTTGTTTTTGACGAATTTTTTGAAATGACAATGCGTTTAAAAATTGTCTTTTCGTGTGTTTTCATCCAAGCTGGGCTTAAAAACATAAAGGGAATTTAATGAAAGTCTTTTTGGACCTAATTATGTCCGATTATCACAACTGTCTTTATTTTAATCAAAATTATAAACTTAACGGGATTTATCCAAATATACTAAAAAGTTTTTATATTTTATATTTTCATTTTCTTTAATGTGTGACATTCCGATCTTGCTTGTTCGCAGAAAGTGAGTGGCTGCACAAGAGGGTCGAATTATTTACTTCAATGCGTAAAAGAAGTGCACAAGAAATAATCTTATTGCAAATTGGATCATTGCTTTTATTCAAATATGAAAAAAGGGAAAAATAAATTATTCAAGAACGCATGATTTTCTTTTTTATGTTAAATAATATTATTTTCGACGCACTTAAAAATAAATCCAGCCAAGATTGATTCACGAGTGTTTTGCAAACTCAAAAGAAACGTCAGCATCTTTATGGACTGTATATAGTTTATAGTTGACTTATAGTTTACCACATTTGGCTTTTTTTCATTGTAAAGTCAGCTAAATTTTTTACATATTTAAAATGAGTAATTATAAATGCTGTTGAATATGAAGTTAACCGTGACAGACTAATTTAAATGCTTGTAGAGTGTTGTAGAGTTTTTGATCTTTTCTCGAAGAAGTAGGGTGTTTAAAATGCATTAATAACATGCATTAACGTTTTAAAACTAATTTAGAAAAATTCACTTATAACTTTTTTAATAGTATACTTTATACAGTATGAAACCTATGAACTCAAAGGCGACAAGAAAAAGAAATATTTTAAATTTGAGAAAAGTTTTAGATAGATAAAGAAAATTCAAAACAAGTTTCAATTAGAAAAAAAAGAATAAAAAACAAGTTTCAAATAGATAATTTCAAACGCAAAAACATGCTTCCCAAAAGCACCTTGGGGGTTCCTTGGGTTCGAGCTGCATGCTGGTGCTCCTGGCAGTCCTTGAAAAGCAACTGGACGATGTTGTGCTCCAGAGACATCTGTTAAGTGCGTGTCTATATTGATTTTGTTGTTGTGTGTGCGTTTTTTTATATTAATATGTTCCTTTTTTAAATAAACATATAATTTGTTTTCTTAATCATTCAGTATTTAAATTTAAACAAATTCAAAATCACATAAAAAAATTTTCATTCTCTTAAATAAATTCAAAAAAATGTCCTCAGACGCCAAACCGAAAGTTGAAGGTGATTTGCTGGTCAAAGAGGACAAAGATGAAAGGGTTGATGGCGGCGTTAGACCAGGCGATGAAGGTGAGAAGTTTGTAAATCTTGCTGGGTTGTTGGAACTTTGGGTCGAGAAGGGTCAGTATGTACAGGGGGTACCAAGAGATTATGAACACTCCTGTGATTACCATCAGTACACGACATCTGTATAGGGAGTGGTTGGCTGGGTGGTGGGTCAGTTGGGTAGGTTGGTGTAGACTGTAAAAAAAGAAAATATGTGGTAGAAAAAAAGTTGGGTGGATAAGTTTGAACAACCAGAATCTGAGTTGTAGCATAAGAAACTCGTGTGCTAATGAACATCTGACATTAGAACAATCACTGACCTAGAAAACGTTTTCTGCGAAAAGTTTTGTATGCTTTGTTCTTTGTAGGCGGTTAAATTGGTATTGTAATTAGTCGGGAACGTAGTGGTGAAGATGGGGGTCGTTGCAGCTTGGAAATCATCTTCCGGGTACGTAGTGTGTAGTTCGAAAAACTTGGATTCAGTGTGCAAGGCAGAGAGTCTGTTGTGGGTACTTTTCTGGATGTGTTTGTGGAAGTATGCAAGGTAGTAAATGGTGCCCAGCATGGAGAGCGTGACGATTACAATCCACATCACTTGCGCCACGTAACTCTTGATCGTGCCGTACATGAAGATGCAGTTGCCGATCAGGTCGTTGTAGCTGAAGTCTCCTCCGATGATGGTCGGACCTAGGTGGATGATCATCGAAGCTGCATGCACCATCAAAACTCCGAACACCACGCAGCAGATGTTGCTGTGTTCGTTCGTCTCTTCTGTGCCCTTCAAGCCACCATCTCCAATCTCCAGATTCTTTTCACCGAATACATAAGCCTCACAACACACCATGGCGACAATGTTGAAACTTGAAGCAGTAACCACCACCACGTAAGAACCGCCTAGTGTGGCGCAGAAGCCTGGAGCCATGTCCCAGAGCAGACTGACGGCAAAGGGGAAACAATACAGGCACCTGACAGCGTCCAAGACACACTCATGCACGATGAAAGCGCTTGCTGTGGTGCGGAGGTGTCGTCGCGAGAGGATGAAGATGACGACGATGCTGTTCGAGATGAGGCCGATGCAGGCGATGCAGAAGAGGAAGATGGCCTCGTTGACGTTTTCGGGAGAGACTGCTTGCGACTCTGACTTGTTGGTGTGGTTGTGCATGTGGCTGTGGAGCATCAGAGCCATGCTGGAGCCGTGGAGAAAGGGGTTGTGTGCCAGGAAAAACTATTTGTCTCTTTTAAATTTCAATTTTCAGTGCTTAAAAGTAAATTTGTGTCTTAAATCATCTTTAGATGGTGTGAGCTGAAGGCTTTCCAATCTATGTTGATAAATTGGGTTTTTTAAATTTATTTTTTGCTAATATATTTTCAAAAGGAAATTCAATTTCATTTTAAGTTTTCACTATTTTTAATATTAAAAAGAATAAATTAGGGCTGTTTTTTCATAATTTAATCATAAAAGCATTATTCAGGAAATAATTTAAAATCAAAAAATTTTTATCTAAAATCTATTTTCATATGAGTTAGGGTTTTTCCTATTTCGAAAATATTATTTGCGAATTAATAATATGTTTTTATTGACTCAGCAATTAATATTGTGTCAAAAAGTCTTTTCCTACACAAGTGATGGATAGATTTTTTCGACAAATGTTTGCCAGGGCAGCCTTTATGACTCTGAATCATTCCTTTGCATGAAACCTTTTTATTATTTTTTTCATTCACATTTTATTTAGTATTTGCATGATACAAGTGTAAGTGAGGGTGAGCTTAGTGGTACCAAAAACGTCAGTAATTTCTTACCAATAAATGAGTAATATTGAACTTTGTCATTTTAAAAACCACAAAAACATAGTTTCTTCGCTACTTTCAAACATCTGATATACCTTTTTATGCAGCTCAGTGCTGACTAATTCTTCACCTTTTGAGACGCTTAGACTTCACTGAATAAATGACCCTGTCACATTCGGACAAAAGATTTTTAATTGAAATTCCACCTTGATTGTTTTATATTTTTTTTCACAAGTTGGTTGAAATGTAGAGAAGTTTGCAATTACACGTGATTATTTTGGCAAAACTTTTGTTCAAAAAAACGCAATTGTTATAAAAACTAAAAATAGAAAAAATTCTTCGATGGAGCTATTTTTCATCGCAAACCATTGAAAAATGAATATTCATCGGAATTTTTTTGTTTAAAAGTGAATATGCGGGAAAAGAAGCATTGAATCGAAGGAATTACCCGAAATATGAGAGCGTAAATCTAGCACATAGAAGTATCTAGGAGGAATTTATTCAATGTACTGTTATCAACTTTATTCAAGTGAATTGTATAGAAATTAAAATTTAAGATATTCTTTGTCTGAATCTTGTTTAAAATATTCAAAAAAGAAATAATATGGCGTACACTGGATGAGAAGGCTTCATTGTTTACGCTTGTGTGTACGCTGGCATGATACGCTGTGTACGCTCGCATGTAATTTTTATCATTTTATTCGTGTTAAAGGTTTTGTTTGGTTGTGTAAGAACCAAGTTCTATAGGAAAGATGGTGTGGGTGCACATTTTGTCCGATTGAGTTTGTGCAAGAAGGGAAATGACCTTTAGTTGGGGTTGAGCGTTTAATCTTGGTGGATGGAAGATCTAAGGAGAAAAAATTTCTTTCAAAAATTTGTAAAACAATTGAAACTTTAATGATTAAAAAACAACAGGAATGAAATGGAAAAAATCGATAGTTTGTGTACTCATCAACTTATCGATTATAATCTATTTCATTCAAACGTCGAAAGCTTTGTTCCTGAGATGACCAGCTAATCCAAACTTTTCCTTTTTAGGGGTTCCTAATTGGTTCAAACCTGAACTGGCTAATCTAGTTCTTTTGCCTATGAGACATCGATGGTCTGTTCAATGAGTCAAATGGGCAAATAACATATCATTTGATAACTCATTGTAACTTTAACTACTTCATTCTTTTACTTAGCATCTAATAAGTTAACTTCGACCTAACTTCTTAAATAATGAGCCATTAAATCTTACAAAAACTTCAAAAATAGTTTAACTTTACATTTTTATTAGCATCTATTCTTTCAAAAGAACTCCAATCTAGCTTGATTTCTTATTTATGAAGTCTAAATCTCAGCAGCTTTGACACAAGCGATAAAATCAGATTTATTTTTCCCCTACTTGGAGGTATTTTTACAGCGTTAATAACTTTTGGTATAATTTAAATTTTTGCACGTTCTAAATAAGGAAGGAAAATTCCTTAAGTGAAGATACAAAAAACAAAGACAATGGGAGATTTATATAAAATAGAAGTCATTAAAATTTTTAGCCTCATAAAATTTCAATAAATAAAGCAAAGAAAAGCGCTTTAAAAAGTCTTACAAATCAAGAACGTGAAAAAGTTCAAAACGCAAAATATAATCTGAAAAAGCCCTGGGCTTACATAAGCTCTAAAAGGAAGACTCGGGATGGAATATTTGAATTACAATGAAGATGGAGTAATAAATCTTTGGGAGATCTTTGGTTAGCGGCTGCCATTTTGGCAGCCGCTCAAATAAATTTGTGGAATAAACGGTTTTGGCTATAATATATTAAAATTTTAGAATCTAAAGTCTAAATAAAAATTAAATTTAATTAATTAGAATGTTATTAGTGCAAATATTGGTTGTTTTGAATCTGTCGAGAATGGCCGCAGCAGACCAAGATGGCCGCAGGGAATCAAAGCGCTCAGGGAGAAAGGATGAAGGAGAAAGCTTTCCATAGCAGCAGCACTACCAGCATTGGCAATGACTTCTCCTTCACCCTCTTTCGCAGCTTCGGCACCAGTGGCAAGACAGAAAATTGAGAAGAATGATGATTGTGTTTTGAGGATGATGTGGTGATGATTGTGCTGTGGTATGAGTGTTGGTATTGTGGTGATGAAAGAATTTTTTATTTATGGTGATAGTGATTTTTTGGCGGTGATTGTCATGGTGGGGTGGGTGAGGTTGGATTATTGAGGTTGATGTGTGTTTATATATATATTTTAATTCATATATATACATATATTGATAATGGTCTAAAAACCGTTTTATTTAACAAATTTATTTGAAGAGCGCCTTTGTTCACTTAGTAAAGGGCGCTATACAAATCATTAGTGATTGATTGATTGATTGATTGAATATCGCAACGACTTAGTTAGAAAAGCGGAGAGTTTTAATAAATTCTTTAAAAGTTTATTTACAAAGAAAATAATGATAATTAGAGTAAATGGAAAATATGAAATGTATAAAAACTTGAAAGAATGGAAATTTACACATGAAGAATAGATTTTTAAAGTAACTAAAGTATCAAAAGCCAGATGGGGTTCACCCAATGTTATTATCAAAATAGGCGAATATATTAAATACAATTTTATGTAATATTTATGAAATTTATAGAAAATCACAAAAAACTAAAAAGATGCCAATGATTCTTTTTTTGGTTTTTATAGAAACTATAGTTTCACTGAAAACTCCCGTTTTACAACTTTAGGCTGAAACGAAAGATGTGACTGTCAAATATAGTGAAAGAAATGTTGATGAGACGACAAGTCGAACCAATTAGTAAAAAAACCTTTTTTGCTTCAAAAGAAAAAAAAACTTTGTGGGGAGATGCAAGCAGACAGATGTAGGCACAAGGTTGAAGAAGACAAAGTGATGACAGACCTACACAAGATGAAGTCATTTACATGGACAAGTCATCTAAGTAGAAAGCAGCTTGGAACAGCAGAAGAGGAAGATGAAGAATTTAATCATTGTTTTATACGTTATAAAATTTTTTAACAAATGTAGTAACTAAGTAAATTTTTGTTTGATTTTTGAGTTTAAACTATTCAAAAAGCAATTAATTATATTCTTGTCAAGAACATTAGAGTTGCATTAAGAAAGCTTTTATGCCATATTTACCTTACTGACCATTACTGTTTTTGTTTTATTCAATTACAGTCTTTTAGATTTTTTTATATTTACTTGTTAATGACTTGAAATATAATTTTATTTTATTTCAAATATATTTAAGTCTATCTGCAACATAAACGAGTGGTTTTGAAGCTCTTTCTGGTTTACGCCACAATAATTATATTCTTAATTGTCTGCAGACTTTTCTAGTTGAGTTTAAAAGTATACAAAAAAGTATTTTTGAAAACAATTCAGCAGAGCCTCCCTGACCCTCATATTAATTCATACATTCCACGCACGGGCACTATTAAATTTGAAATAATAAAATATATAAAAATTAAATATTTTCCCATTTTAAAACTAGAAACATAAATTATTATAGATAAATTGTTAAAGATATATTAAGTTTCACGGAAAGCATCAGAGCAAGAAGCTAACCTTAGAACCAATATAACTTTTGTAACTCCAAGTTTTACACTCGTTACATTATATAAAAAATATTTTTTATTTTGACAATTTCATTTGAATATTCCTACTTTGAATGCAACCTCAACCAATCAATAGAGATTCTATTCAATATCTTTATATATTTACTTAACTTGAAGTTTAATTACCTTCAAGTTAAGTAATTTCAAATGAGGTAATAGCTAAAAATATTCCTGAAAACTCATTTTCAACTTGATTTTTTTCATTTTACCATTTAAGAAGAGATTTTCTGACAATTAGTCACCAAAATATAACTTTACAAAATGTATGATGAAAAGGCTAATTTATTCGATGTTTTTGTTGAATATCTACAGGAACAATGCAAGACTTTATAATTCACGATTCTTTTGAATGTATTTCCAATGACCGCGCCTCAAACACTCATTTTATACATGTCCACGGCATAGAATATGTAGCTTCTTCTTCTTCTTCACTGCGTTGAAAGAGTGTAATTGTAGTGGAGTGTGTGTGGGTACAACAGACTGGTTAAGAATGAAGTTTAAATCTATCAGAGATCGTCTCTAGCCTTTTCCTTTTCAGCAATGACGTTGGCAGATGAGGTAAAACAAGACTCTCCCCGGAGCATGATGTTCGCAGACGATGTATTAATTTTCAGAGAAAGTGAGGGGTTAAAATAGTTTAGAGAGAAAAGGTGGTGGAGGGGTGCGCTGTAAATGGAAATAAGATTGAGAAGGAAGAGAAGAGAACATAAGATCTTATGTATAAGTCGACTTACGTCATAAGTGCATAAAGAAAAAATGGCATTGAAGTGGTGAGAGAAGTGTTGAATGATGGATGGAATAAATGATGAAGAAGTGTTATTATATATTAATTAAGAAAATAAGTTGATAAACTAAAAAAATAATTAAGGAATGGGTGGTTGATGAAACTGGTGTGGAATAGTTTTATAAAATTTCGAAAGAAATTGAAGACTTTCAGCCTTCGAGGATTCGACAATGTACTTTTCAAAAATTTATATAACTTCATTTAACTAATTCAAAATTAAATTAGATTAAAAGATAAAATGGATCGTTTTTTTATTTTTCAGTTATGATATTATTTTAAAAGTCCCCTTTTAATCGTAACAAACAAAAGTTGATCAAATCCTGATCTTATAATTCTGAATTCTTAAGAAAAATAATTAAGATTATGAAATGTACAGCTAAAGAAAGATGGAGACTTTTATCATCTGTTAGTTGCACTTTGTCAATTTGTCTTTTACATAAGAACTCTCCTCTTCCATCTTTCTCTCCTGATCACTATCTTGAATTTCTAACTAATAAAATATGAAATATTAGATCTTCTTCTAATAATAGGCCTACACCATCTTTTAATAAGTTTATTTATGAATCTTTGTCATCCTTCTCTTACAAATATAATTAATTCTATGTCTCCCACTTCTTGTTCTCTAGATCTTATTCCTACACCCTTTTTTGAAGAACTCTCTTTTTTATTCTATTCTTATGTTCTGGATTTTGTTAACTTATCTTTTTTTTACATCTAAATTTCCTTCTATCCTCAAATCTTCATTTATTTTTGCTACAATTAAGAAGCCTTCTCTTGATCCTGCATCCTTATATAGTTATAGACCTTTATCTAATCTTTCCTTTCTTTCTAAGGTCCTCGAAAAAGTTATTTCTCAACAATTAATCTCCAATCTAGAAAAATACTCACTACTTCCTTCCTTTCAATCTGGTTTTAGAATTGGCCACTCCACTGAAACTGCTTTACTTAAACTCTATAAGGACATTATTTTAACTTCTGATTCTAATGCATCGACTATTATTTCATGCCTTGATTTTTCATATGCTTTTGACACTGTCGATCATACTCTTTTATTAAACGTTTTAGATGCTTCCTTTAATATTCCTGGATCTTCCCTTAACTGGCTTAAATCCTATCTTTCTGAGCGAACTTCTTATCAATTGAATCTTCTCATTCTTCTTCTGTTATTTTATCTTAGGGTGTTCCACAGGGCTCAATCCTTGGTCCCTTACTTTTTATTCTCTATACCTCAGTACTACCTACTATTATTTCTTCATCTTCTTTAAACAGTCAAATTTATGCTGATGACTCCTATATTTATACATCTTTCACTGATTCTTCTCTTGACCTTACTGTTAATAAAATAACTCTCTGTCTTCAATCTATAATCTCTTGGGCTTCATCTATGTTTCTCAAACTTAATCCGGACAAATTTGAACTCATATATTTCAATAAAAAATCAAAGTCTTTACTATCTCTTCCTTCTTTAGTTTTGCCTCCCCCCTCTTCACTCTCTCTAAACCCTTCATCTTCCATTCGTAGCCTTGGTTTTATCTTCGATTCTAACCTGACTTTAGCTCCTCAAATTCTATCTGTCTCTAAATCTTGTTATTTCCACATTCGTCGTATTAAACAGCTTCTTCCTTTTCTCGATGATCCTACTTTGCAGCTTCTTGTATCTTCTCTAATTCTCTCCAGGATTGATTATTGCAACTCTCTTTACTATGGCATCCCTGATACTACTTTTGCTCCTCTAAATAAAGCCTTTAATTGTGCTGCTCGTCTTGTTGCTCGTGCTCCTAAGTTTTCTTACATTTCTCCTTATCTTCGTTTGTTACATTTGTTACCTTTGAGATCTAGAGTGACTTTTAAAAGATGCCTAAATAGGTTTAAAATTCATAACTGTAATGCTCCCATTTATTTTGAAAATCTAATTAAAGAACCCCCTAAATCTGGTCTAAGATCATCCACCTTTAATCGTTCTTTTCGTTTTCCAGTTGAACACTCTTTTGCTAAACGTTCTTTTTCTTACTGTGGTCCTCTTTTATGGAATTCTTTACCCTCTTCTTTAACTTCAACTAAGTCACTCATAACTTTCCGTCGAGGCCTGAAGACGTACTTGTTTGGGACGTGATAGCTGAGCGCTTTTGTTCACTTAGTAAAGGGCGCTATACAAATTATTAGTGATTGATTGATTGTTTTGATTCTAAGCCTGTATTAACTTATCGAATAAGTCTTATTCAAATCTCACAAACTAAAAAAGTGCTGCATAGAAGTAAGCAGTTTAATTCTAACTTGACAGACTCTTCGCAACAGGAAACTCACTAGTGCTCCATCTTCCATTATCCCTTTCCAGTCATTTGACTTGGTTCATTTTCAAAAGGGTTTGTGTGCATGTGTATGTGCGTGTGTGGGCGTGTGTGTGTGTGTGCGTGTGTGTGTGTGTGCGTGTGTGTGTGGGTGTGTGTTTGTGTTTGTGCACGCTTGTAGATGCACACGATCTCACAGAAGCAGACGACTCCTGGTGGAAGTGCAAACTGGAAGGACTTGATTCAGAGATCATCATCAGGTCCGGCATCATCATCATCATCATCAACCACTAAGCAATGCTACAACCATCATTTCATCATTCAAACTAGGGATTCTATCTACACTAATGATCCACTGTAAAGTTCTGTGCATAAGGCGCAGTTCTGCTTAAAAAGAGTAATTTCAAATTATCTGCTGCGTTTTATACACGGGTTTTTCGGGTGATTGCAAGGAGGTTCGTGTTATGCAGTTTGCCAGAGCAAGTGGTCACCTTGGAAACACTAGCAGGATTCAACAACACAGGACATATCAGTCAGTCAACCATTTTCATTTTTAATGTTTTTTTGTATTTGTTTTTTAAAGTTTATAATTTTGGTGTCTTCACCATGATTGCTTCATCATCATCATCTCGATAGTGATACAATCATCATCAACTCCATATTGTGATATTAATATCATCATCTCCATCAAGGAATATGGCCATCAGAAGAGGCTTTGGCTCACTACTGCATTATCAACAGACAATTCTTCAGGTAGGCAAGTGTTAGAGTGATTGATGATGGTGATGGCGATGGCTTCAATGAATATAAAGTTTTGGGAGGTTATGCAGTAATTTTCAGTGTGTTGGTTCGCGTGTTAGAAAGGCTAAACGAGCGAAGATGATCGATAAAGTTTCGATGAGTGACTGAGTCACCAATCGACTAATTCATGCGTGTTGATGGGTGGATGACCCAGGGTGGATGCATTAAGTGTTGTTTCCACCAGGTCGAAGAGCGTTTGTGAGGTCGGTGGTGGTCAAACGTGCTTCGCTGGCCTTGTTGTGAGTCAATTATCCAATTATGAATTATAAATATGGTGATAATGATCATTTTAAATAGGTTTTAATTGTATTTAAAATTATAATTGAATCTTTCTAATGAGAAGACTTTAGTGTCACTGTTTTCAAATTTAATAAAAATGTTGGTGAAAAGAACCAATAAATCATGAATTAATTAATTGATTGATTAATTACAATTAAAAGAGCATTTAATCAATGACACTCAGTTGGCTCTCTGCACCACACCCTGCCACGTGCACCTCACTGACGGCAGTCAAACCTGCGTCCAAAGTTGGCTTGCAACTTATTATTATCATTACTATTAGTACTACTATTTATAATGATTATTATTATTATTTTCATTATTTATAAGAAAAATTCTGCAATCATTTTAACACTTTAAAAATCTTAATGTGGAATAAATGTTAACAATTCGATAAACGATGGACAATGCATATGATGATGATGATGATGATGATGGTGATAATGGTGATGGTGATGATGGTAATGATGATGGTGATGATGATGATGGTGATTATGATGGTGATGATGATGGTGATTACCTAAATGAATAAGAGCTTATTAATTGTAAAATAATTATATTTTCAATGTTGAAATATTTCTGCTACTGTTTGGCGCCAAGATGTCGAGCGTATCATGGCGAGGAATTCTTTCCAATGCCAGTCTGTCAGCTGCAGGTCTCAATTTAAGTTGTAATTAACACAAATACACCACACACACACACACACACACCTCACACACACACACACACACACACACACACACACCTCACACACGTACATTCACACACACACACACAATTACACACACACACACACATACAGTATTCTCAGATGGGACCTTTTTGGCACCTACACACACACACACACACACACACACACACCTCACACACGTACATACGCACACACACATACACACACACATACACACACACACATACACACACACACATCTCACACACACACACACACATACACACACACACATACACACACACACACATCTCACACACACACACATCTCACACACACACACATCTCACACACACACACACACATACACACACACACACATACACACACCTCTCACACACACATACACACACACACTCATATACACACCTCACACACACACATACACACGCACACCTCACACACACACACACATACAGTATTCTCAGATGGGACCTTTCTGACACCTACAAACACCTGGAAAACTCCTTTGACTGCGTCTTAATGGCTGATTGGTGTGCTTCTATTTTTTTAAAATTTGTTTTTTGCTTTTTATTATTTTCATTATTATTTAATATTAATATGTACAAATATAATTATAATATATTAAAATATAATTATAATATAGGCAAATATAATTAGAATATATGCAAATCTAATTGGGATATATGCAAGTATAATTGGGATATATGCAAATATAATTATAATATATGCAAATATAATTATAATATATGCAAATATAATTATAATATATGCAAATATAATTATAATATATGAAAATATAATTATAATATATGCAAATATAATTATAGTATTTGCAAATATAATTGTAATATATGCAAATATAATTATAATATATGCAAATATAATTATAATATATGCAAATATAATTATAATATATGCAAATATAATTATAATATATGCAAATATAATTATAATATATGCAAATATAATGATATCTTTCAAGGGGAGAATGAAGTTTCTAGGTTTATCAACAGCAATATTTTTATGAATAATACAAACCCACAAAATAATTAATATTATTATTCTTGATAAATAAATATGCATGAAATAATTGTTAAAGCTATTGACACCAATCTCCAGTTTGTTTTTCGAGGAGGGTCACGTGCACATGCTTGACATGCTGATGAGCATCCTCAAACCAGGCGTCTGCTTGCTTTCCTGACGTTCATTTCAGTCGCTATATCCAACTATATCCATCTATTCCCTCTTGATGCAATTAATACTACTTTTCTTAATAGTACTACTACTAATTCTACTACTACAACTACTGCTACTACTACTACTACTACTACTACTACTACTACTACTACTACTACTACTACTACTACTACTACTACTACTACTACTACCATCACCACCACCACTACTACTACCACCACCACCACCACTACTACTACCATCACCATCACCACCACCACCACTACTACTACCATCACCACCACCACCACTACTACTACCACCACCACCACTACTACTATCACCACCACCACCACTACTACTACTACCACCACCACTACTACTACCACCACCACCACACAGGGCTTGGTGATTATAATGGCTCCACTCAGAGGACACAATCTGAAACGGTTAGCGTGGGTGGATGATGATGATGATGATGATGATGACGATGATGATGATGATTACGATGATGATGACGATGAAGATGAAGATCAAGAAGATGATGATGATGATACTGTTGCCTCTTGATCGTTCCAAATTAGTAGGCAAGCAGACACTACATAATGTTGGCACTGTTTGCAGGTTCACAGAGGTAGCGATGGAGAGGATGTGGGTGGCAGTCTTCGAGAAACACGACGACTTGATGTGGCAGAAGCGAGAACAGGTGAATAGAATGTAATTATTTAGGATAAATAAATAAAAATAATTTTGGCGGTGAGAAGGTTGGTTGTTGATGGATTTGGTGATTTGGCGGGAGTTGAAGGATTTGGTAAAAGTTTAAGTGTTGGCTCTTAGGAAAGCAGTTGTTCCTTCATGCACCACAGTTGTCTCAGGACTCTGATACATTTGACAGCAATCTTCACTACCCCTTTCTCATCACCCTCACACCAAAAAATCATTGAATCTCTCCACTTTTGTGGCATTTTTAACGACAGGATGATAAGTTCAGTGAAAAGATGATGAATTCGACACAACACCATGTAAGGTATTTGTCAAGTAGGGAGATGACACAGCACTTGGTTGTGAATGGCGTTTTCAATCAAGTATTAAATTCGTCATCGCACAGTTTGATTGACACGCATGCGCGGTATGAATATGCATAAGAAGTTTTTCCACTCCATTTCACTTGAAACTTTTTTAATGGCATAAGAGCCTTATTCTAGGCTTTAACGATGATCATGGGGGACACACTGCAGCATGGAATGTTGCTTGTAGAACGCATCAGTTTATTATCCTGTCTTGTTTAGTTTAATCTATTTTAATCTTGTCGATGAGTCTCATTTGAATTGTTGCTTCGTATTGTTTCTTCATCCAACGAACAACTCTCTTACATTGTCGAGGCACTTTGAAGTTGCATTGAGGGTTGATCGGGTGACAAAGAGTCTCTGCTTGACCAATGCTTAATGGTCCTAGCAACCCTAGTGACGCATTGTCGCGAATGAAATATGCAGTCTGAGGGGCCTAGAAATCCGTTTGGGTTGTACGCCACTATAATAAGGTTCATCATTATTGTTATCGTTACCATTAGTATAATAATTATTATTATTAGTTGTAAGGCTTCATCGTTTATTCAATGTATAAAATATGCGTATTTATAATGCGCCAAGGCACGCAACTGAGGCGCCACTCACACCACATAAGTCGTGAAACATCGCATCATATACACTAGGTATATTATAGCTCACGGTTGGCTGAACAGAGATTCGAACTGACGACCTTTAAGTTGCAGGTCCAACGACTTTACCATCTAAGCCAACCCGCTCGCCAAATTGCATGCTGAAACCCTTTGTTCAGGACAGGAGTTCCGGAGCTAAAAGTGAAGCAGACAATCAGAAAAGTCTTCAAATCGTAAGCGAAAATATGTAATAAGCGATGCAAAACCTGTAAACTCTGAAATTTGTTCTTGAAAATACATGACGACGAACTAAATTTGAAATGCGCGTAAAAAGACAACCATTTGTCGCATGATGAAATGTCGAAATCAGATCATTAGACGAAACAACGTGAAGGGCTGAAATGGTCGTTAAGTAAAGGTGAGCAATTATTTGGTCCGTGTTGAACTCTTTGAAGGGCATTCGACACCTAAAAGAGGGTCTTCTTCTTCTTCAAAGTGCTGTGGGTTTGAATGAGATTCGAATTTATTTGAAATGGATTTAACTCAAGCACTTTAAATGATCTGTAATTAATTAATATCATCACCAATTAGTCTCACTCATCCTAACCACCACCAGGCAGTCGTACTCTCATCTAACCACCACCCACTTGTTGACTTCGACTTCCAGATGCCTGTTCTGGTCTTCCCACTGGTCCCTCTCCGCCAGGAAGCTCCTCCTCGCGTCCTCGTAGTCTGCTTCCTGCTGCTCCAGACTCTTGAGCAGCTGCTCCTTGCGGCGTTGAAGCTGTCGTGTGGTGGTGTGGTAGGACGGTGGTTGTGTGGTGGAGATGGTGGTTGCAGCGGTGTTTGTGTGGTGGAGATGGTGGTTGTAGCGGTGGTTGGGGGGTACTGTGTAGTGTGTGGTTGTGATGGTGTAGAACTGATAGTGGTAATAGTGGTTGTGATGCAACTTATAAAACCTCATTGAAATCAATTGCATCACGTTCTTCAACCACTGCCATAACCATAACCGCCTACAAGCAGGCCATTCAACACTCCAACAAACATAGACACTTTTTGAAAAGCAGTTATGAAACTGATTGAGATGCAAAGTGGATCAAGAGCCTCTCCCCCTCCCCACAACAAAAAAGCACCTCGAGATCAGACTCGTGCAGTTTGTTTCTGCGTTCGTTGACCTTGGCGTCAAACATCTGTCCCATCTCCACCTCCATCCGGTGCAGCTTTTCTCTGTGCTCCTTCTTCTCCTCCTCGATCTGTAGCATGGGACTCCTGTGTGTGTGTGTGTGTGTGTGTGTGTGTGTGTGTGTGTGTGTGTGTGTGTGTGTGTGTGTGTGTGTGTGTGTGGTTGAATGGGAGGTAGGTAGGATGATGATGGTAGGGTGGCTCGTGAAGATGTGGTGCAAACTTGGAATTAAAGGTGATTGAGTGAACGGTATTAAACGTGGAGTAGGGAGTGTTGATGGTCAAATTGGATGTGTTCAAGCGTTGAATAGCTTCGGTCATTTTGACACAACTACCATAACACCACTGACTTGTGCGACTGTGTGTTGTTGTCAGCGCCGATGGACGTCAGGAGACGTTCAAATCGGTAGTTCTCGTAGTGGACGTTGTTCGTGACGTCCTTCAGATCGTGTAGGTGAGTTCTGTGTGTGTGTGTGTGTGTTTGTGTGTGTGTGTGTGTATGTGTCTGTGTGTGTTTATGACTCACCTAATAAGCATGTTTCGGAGAGCAGTGAAGTCGTTGTGTTGCAGGTTCTCGACTGTTGGAGGAAGCCGAATGTGGGAAGAGCGCTTGGAAAAGAAGTCCATTTAATCCTCCTTCCAACCATTCACACACATCTTACCCTCCCCATAAAACACCCTACCCTTCCCCCCATACATTCTACCCTCCCCACACCGTACCCCCCCCCCCCCCACAAACCCACCTTCAACAGTCCCCCATGGGTAGACTCTGGCCCTTACCTTCCTGCCATCAACTTCAACCACGGAATTGCTGCCCACCACAGCAAACGGGATCTTGTCCTGAAACGTGGGTGGTTTTCACTCACTGAAGCCTGACCATTCGATCGTTGCTTCATCTCCACCGGTCAATACAACCAAGAACCAACGACAAACAACAAGCTACCAACGAAAGAAATAACAGTTGAGTCACAAACCTACCTAAGCCATATCGTCATGAAACACCACAATTCTAAACTCCTACCCGACTACTAACCCGTCTAAAAGTCCACCACCCTCATACAAACTAACAAATGAAAACTGAAGAACAGGAAACAATGAAAACTCCCAAAGCACCTTCATCTTCTTCATCGCCTTCTGCTCCTCTTCATCCTCACACTCGGGAAACTCGTAGATTTTGATCTTGTGCTGTTCGATCTCGTTTGAGATCTGTGTGGCATGATCTTATCATCTTAACACGGGTAGCTGAGTGTGTAACGACTCGTTTGACCAACGGAAGGTCCTAGCTTCGAGTGCAACCGATGCCCTTGTAGTGAGCGCTTCAGTGCTGTACAAAATCGACGATTTTTCCTCAAAAGTTCTAACTAGTGATTAACGATGTCTGCACAAGTAAGAACTTGTCCATTTGAACGATATTCACATGTGAGCAACCCAGTCTGATATGAGCACTGCTGCATGCGTTTCCGAACACTGAGTCAGCAGCCTTCTAACCGTCAGAGTGATGTATAGTGAGGGTAACTTCAAACAGTGCGTGCGTGCATTCATCCGGCCATTGATGAGATGATGACGATGATGATAAAGATGGTGATGATGATGATAATGATGGTGGTGGTGATGATGATGATAATGATGGTGGTGATGATGATGATGATGGTGATCCCGCCATAACTCATGCTACGTCAGAAGATGCTTGCATACGATGACTTGAGCGAACTTTAGCCTGTAAGTCCTGATGACGATGCTTCTAAGAAAGTTGCTGCTGTTGCTAGCCTGATGCATGCAACCTCAAAGAGATCTCTTTTGTTTTCAGTTGAATGATTAAAACCCGAGTTTTATAGTCACTGTGTAGTCTATCCACACCCCCCTTCAAGACCCCCAAAACCCCCCTTAAAACACTTCAAAATTCCCTCAACCCCCCCCCCCCCAAACCCATCCTCCAAAAATAAAACCCCTCAAAGTGCCACTCTCACATCCTAGAATCACCACATAAACAACCCATCCACACTGAGCACCCCCTACCACCACCACTGCACCCAGCCAGCCACGTACAGTCTTCTTGAAGTCTCGGCATTCTTCCAGCGTCATGGTGTCTGCCTTGGCGATGAGTGGGATGATGTTCACCTTCTCATGCAACTGCCTCATGCACTCGATGTCCAGTTGACGAAGGCTTTGTGGAGATTGGATGGGGTGTGGAGGTGTGGGTTGGATGATGGAGAGGTGGTGGAGAGAAGGGGGTGAGTGGGGGAATGATGGGTGAGATAAAGAAAAGTGATGGAGAAGGAGTAGAGAAGTGATGTGAGGGAAATTGAGATGGGATGAAGAGGTGATGGGGTGGTGATGGGTAAGAGATTGGATAGAGGATGGGGAAGTGATAGAGAGGTGATGGGGAAGAGATGGGTAGGTATTGAGTGAAAAAAAAGTGTGATAAATAGGAAAAAGAAAAAAGTTTTAAAAAGTGTTTGGGAGGTAAAGAGAGGAGAGGATAGGAGGAGAGTGAAGTGAAGAGAGGTGAAGAGAACTGACCCATGGCCGTTGGGACTGACGAAGTAGAGGCAGCAGTGCACCCTGGTGTCTGCGGTCTCCTGCCTGACCACACGAGACTCCATGTTCAAGAAGGAGTCGTACTGGTCGTCTATGTACTTCAGGATGGGCTTCCAGCTAGATGTGTGTGTGTGTGTGTGTGTGTGTGTGTGTGTGTGTGTGTGTGTGTGTGTGTGTGTGTGTGTGTGTGTGTGTGTGTGTGTGCGTGTGTGTGTTAACAAAAACAGATAAAACATCCAGACACCAAAAAAATAGGAAAAAACAAAATATAAAATATAGAGCAAATGACACCAGAAAACAACCCCCATCCTACCCCACCTCCTTCTCCTCCCCCCCCCCCCAACCATTCAGAGTTATTGACAGAGTCACCAAAGCCTGGAGTGTCGACGATGGCGAGTCTCAGCTGGACTCCCCCTTCTCGCAATAGCACGTGCATCTTCTCCACCTGGTGATGATGATGATGGTGGTGGTGATGATGATGATGGTGGTGGTGATGATGGTGGTGATGATGGTGGTGATAATGGTGGTGGTGATGGTGGTAGTGATGGTAGTAATAGTGATGGTGGTGGTGATGATGGTGGTGGTGGTGGTGGTGGTGATGATGGTGGGGGTGATAGTGGTCGAGATAGTGATTGTGGTGGTAGTAAAAATGTATCTTTTGGATAACGACTTCTATAGTTAAATACAACCTTAAAACAAAGCTCAACAAATATTAATTTCTATATCTAACCGACATGGCTGTACGGAAAAAAATCAGAAAAAGTGAGAACTTAAAAAGAAATAAGCAGACGATTTTTAATAAAAATCACATGCGAAATGAGAGCACAAAGTGCAAGATTTTGGAACTTAAATTTAAAATATGCAGGAAAAAGTCTTAAAAATAAATAGAGAAAAGAAAAAAAAATTCTCCAATTTGTATGGAGGATGAATGGAGTGATGTGCAGATGAATAGTTTGATGGGTGATGAGTCAAGGTGGATTGGAGGTCAGAAGGGGGAATGCGAGGTGGGATGTTTGAGGAGTGCTTCAGAAGATGATGATGCAGATAAGAATATTCAATGTACATACAACATATAGTGTACATGTGTACATACAACGAGCTTTGTGGTATGAAAACCACATTAAAATATGATCTACAAAAACAAGACAAACTTAAGGAAACACAAGTATGGGTTCAAGAAGCAAGCTACCATTGGAACTCTAGGCTTCAATCGTCCTATTGAACCGATTTTTGATGCAAGGTCCGTGTATTTGAAGAGCAAAATAAACTGCCAAGACTTGATCCCAGAGTAAAGACAAAACAATAATCTGAGAACAGGTGTTAAGGAAGTGGAAATTAGAAGGTTGATGAGCTAATATAGCATGAAGTAATTTAATTAGAGTGAATTAGAGGGGCTCTTGTGTGATTAGCCGAATGCCGAAACGAAATCACAACGACTCCTTTCTTCTTTTAGGCAACCCTTCAAAACTGTTGGAACTACAACACCAGCAAGTATGCCTATAAACTGCTAGAAGTTAACCATTCGGCCACCCGTTCAGCCTCACAAGCTCCAAAAAGCACGTCTTAGAAAACTCAGAAACTTTTTGTACTTGTGAGGTTGTAATTATTTGCTTGCTTGGGTGTGGATATGACAGTTTATTCTGCACAAGTTATTTTATTGATTTTTTTTCTGAGTGAAATTCAAACAACCACAAACAAAAAAATTAAAAAAGTAAGAAAAATAGAAAAATTATCTTCTCATAAAAATAGAGATAAAAACAAAAGTAAAGTGCAGTGAGTCATGCAGAGACGCTAGGTCGAGTAATAAAAAGCGTGCCAATCAAAAATTATTTTTGAAATTTACTTATCTTTATATTATCAACTAACTTATTTTCGCAAACAACTCAATTATTTTAAATTATATACAATAAATCGAACATAACACATAATTGGAAAAGCATGATTAAAGAATACATTTTTTAATGATAAATGAAATAGTTTATTTTAAATAACTAATAAATAAGTAAACTTAGAGATAATTGTATAAAACAAATAAATAAATAAAATGATATATTTAAATTTAAAAAGTAATGAAGTTTAATTTATTTTTATTATACTCTAAAAAATTTTTAACAAATAAATGTATTCAAAAAATGACGAATCAATCCATCAAAAGAGGGAAGGATGATGGCAGGCCGTCAAAAACATTTCCAACACAACAGCTTCATCATCATCATCATCATCATCATCATCACACACACACACACACACACACACACACACACACACACACACACACACACACACACACACACACACACACACACACACAAACACACACACACACACACACACACACACACACACACACGCACGCACACACACAAACAGACACATACACAAACAGACACACACACACCTTGACAGTCTTGCTGGGGCGTCTCGAGGGACCAGGGTATTGGTGGTTGTAGATGTCGGTCAGAAACATCGAGTTTATCAAGGTCGACTTGCCGAGGCCTGACTCGCCTGTGATTGTAGTGGTGATGATGATGATGATGATGATGGGTGATGATGATGGTGATGATGATGATGGTGGTGATGATGATGGTGGTGATGATGAAAAGAGTGTAATGGTGATGATGATGATTAATAAAGACAAATGTGTAATGAGTTGATGGCATGAAAAGAAAAATGGAAGCAAATTTGGAATACACAAAGTGAAGTAGAAACCTAACAATTCCAAGGGTTTTGCAGGTGTGTTGTAGTTGCAGCACACAACCACCACTGATTATGCAAAGCGAGCGATGAAAGCTGTATGGCATTGTTGTTCTGTTGCATAATGAGGTGTCTCAATTAGCACCAGTGATGTTTACTGGCCATGCTAATGACTTAGACACGCTATGAGCTAAGAATCTGCGTAGCGTATAATTTTTAAAAACTTCTAAGCGATTCGTTTCTAAGTGGAAATCAAATTTAAAAGTGAATTATGGCTTTGGAGAGAGGCAGTGTATATTTGGAATCTGCTGAATAGATTATACCAGCTAATGAAGGTTTTCGATGTACAAGGAATTGAGAATTTTCAAATTTTTAAACATTAGAGTACGGTAACGATGAGATCTCAGGCTAAAAGGCTTTTAATACTGCATTGGAAAATCTTTGATACAACAAACGGGCTTTTAGAGGCAAAATCTGCAACAAACGATTGAACGAAGAATAGAACACTTCCTTTAGAGTGCATTTGTGGAACCTACCATGCTCACAAACAGCAAACCCTGACAGAATGATTAAAAAGCATTTGATAAGTGAACCCACCTATGAGCATGAGGGTGAAGTCGAATCCCTTCTTGACTGACTTGCGGTAGACTTGGTTGGGCAGGTTGGCAAAGCCGATGTACGCCTCCTGCTCCCTGGCCTTGCCCTTCGAAGGCATGCTGTAGCCGTTGCTGCCATTCGTGATGCTGGAGTGGGTGCTGGTGGTGCTGGCGAGGTGGTTGTTGGAGCTGGGAAAGGCGGTGCTGGCTGAGTAGGTCCCGTTGAACTTGGTGGGGGGAAGGTCCTTTTCAGCGAGAAGGGGCGTCTGAGGCGCCTCTGGAACGTCTCTGGAAACCTCGAATTTCTTGGCGAGATGGTCTGACTTGAGGAACGCCTCCCTCGCCTCCTTCCTCGACTGCAGAGATTCGATCGGAGATCATTTGTATCGCGCTTTGGAATGCATTGAAAGTTGAAGGGAAAATGAGAAAACACGGGATTCAATGAGGAAGGAAGGCGATGGTTGAGGAGTTGAGACGAGTGTCAATACGTCAAAGCACTTAGATGGGTGAAGTGGCATACTATGTCACAATGTCACATAGTCGATCAAGCCATTTATTGACTAGTGAGAAAATGAGTGGAATGTTGGGAAGATTGTTAATTTCTATCTTTTTGGGATGTACTTTAAAATTGTTTTCATTATCAGCCTCTGTTATGTTAACTTGTAAAATTTTTTAACATTTCATTAATGGTATGCTCCTGGGGTAGCATAGGGTGTCAATTTATTGATTAAAATATTTTAATTTTATTTTTATCAATGCAATATTTGTTTGATGACAATTACTTGTCTTTTTAAAATTTTGATCTAATGAACGGAGAATTAAGTTCTCTTTTGATTTATATGAGAGATTCATTTTAACATGGAAGCCTTGTCTTTTTGCGGCGATGAATAGCTTTCCCAGACAACTGTCTAGCCAGTCACAAAAGAAAATCAAAAACTGAGTTACTGATGATGCAAGCAGCTGACCAATGACAAACTCTGGCCACGTACGAATCAAGAAAAAAATGTTTAAAAAAGTAAGCGCTAAACAAAAGTAATATAAATAAAGCTAAGTATTATAAAAAATATAGAAACTGAAGCCGGATCTTTGATTAACAACCTTGTTTAAAGACCCTAATAATTAAAAATAGTCAACAAAAGGCTATTGTGATGTAAATATTCCATTTTAAAGATAGAAAACATTATAAATACAAGTTTTGCCTGTAATCGAGATGTAATCAAAACAAAAGAAATGCAGGACATAACACTAAAGAGTATTCTGAATATGACACTTTTTTAGATTTCTTCTAATGAATAAATGAATGAAGTTTGAATGAAGTTTAATGTTTCCGTCTTTCTTTCGGAACAAATGAATAATTATAAACAATGGTTGTGTTTGTTGATAAAATAACTCATTTTAAATTCAACTGAGAAAAATAAATAAATTCGAAGATTTGCCTTGAAGCCTACCTCGGCTCATTCAACAACCAAGTAAACATACTGAATAGATAATTAAAAAGAAAGGTCTGTAATTATGAAGATATAACCACGTAATTGGCTAGGACCACTCTCTTAGTTCTTCATCATCATCCTGGTTTATGCTCCACAGACCAAGAACATGCCATCTTCATCGACTCATGAACCGGTTTTGTTAATCCAAGCGAAAATGTTACTGTCATCGGAGCTATTATCAAAAACCGCACATTTTTTGCTTTTTTTCTCATGATTTTCAGATGATTCTTTACGAAACTTGATAAAGACACAAATTAGTGAATGTTTGACTTCAAGATGTTTGTTAGGAACAAATGAACCCGTCTACGCCTGAATCACAATTAAAGTCTTATTTTTGAAGAGAAATCTCTCTTTTCTAAACAATCTCCAGAGCCTTAAAGGCATATAACTGCAGTGGTACATACGCGAATTATTGCTCTAATCATTAGAATCTAATGACTGCCGAAGCGACAAACCTCCCTGTGACCATCTTCACTCTCCACCTCTGAACTGTTGCTTCTGCTCAGTTGTCTGCAGGCTGGCACTTCACTCCGGGTGCTGATGACACTGCTGCTGATGCTGCTGTTGCCGCTGCAACTTCCATTCGCAACACTGGAGTGGCTTTCGGGATAATCACCACCACCAAGAGTGGCAGTAGTGCAGTTTTTGTTAGCTTCGACGTTGTTAGCATCACCAATGCTGCTCTGTTTGAGGCCTGAAGTGAGTTTCAGTTCAGCTGCTAAGAGAGCTGCCTTGTGTGCATCATGGGCCTCCTCGAAACTTGGGATTTTGCTGGGAACAAGGATGCTGCGGTCTTGCGATAAGATGCTCTTGAAGGATTTCTTGGGCACTGGGAGACGGTTCCTGCCTGGACTGGAGCTGTTTATGTATGACTGGATCTTGTTACTCATCGTTTTAACTTTTTAATTTGTTTTTCAGAGCATCTAAAAGGGTAGTGATTCTTTACAACAACAACTTTAGTCCTTCAGCATTAGAGAAGTCTTCAATGCAAGGTAAACTCAAAACAATTAAAACCAGAAATACTTAACCTCGCTTTGAACAAAGAACATATATAAATCAATCAACGGAATGCCAAATCAAAGTTTAAAGAATAAGGACTGGCTCCATTCAAAAAAATGATCAATGAACATGAGAGGAGTTTCTTTATACTTATATATTCACTTATGTTCATCATTCATTGTGTGATGCATGGAAGCCAGAGATGCTCTTAGCTACATATATATATATATAGAAATCTCCCTCTAGATAACGACGTCTTGAATATTTTAGAGTTTATTAAAAAATTCAAGTGAAAACAAATATCTGGAAATTAAAATTATTCACTAAAAACTTTAAGTTGCTGGTTTTAAAGCGTAAAATTAAACATTTTGTGAAAAATTATGCTCATAATTTAAACTGTTTTATAATAGAATGGCTTGAAAATACAAAAACTTTAAAAATTCAAAACATATTTAAAACAAAACATTATAATACCACTTTTTTGTAAACAAAACATTATAATATAAAAAAAATTATATAAAATTTTGGTATTTCACGCTACTTAAACCCGGGTATCCAATTTAAGATCGGTACCAAAAAGATAGTCTAGACCCAATTGCCCTAAAAATAATCTAAAAAGTTATAAGTTAGAATTAAATAACATATTCATCCTTCATCAATCCTGTTGCTAAGCCTATTATATACAGCAACAGTGGCGCAACCAAGGGGGGGCTCAAGCCCCCCCTCCCCCAGACCTTTTCAAAGGGTCTCGCAATTTTTCGAAAATCGATGAGTTTTTTTGGTGGTGGTGGGGGGGGGGGTAATGAATTTTTCAATATGCCATAGGACAATGATATTTTCTCTGGATAGCCATCGGGTCTTTATCTCACGAAACATTTCATATATCAACACAGAACATAGAGATCCCACCAAAATAACACTAACATGTCACAAATTCTGAGAAGAAATAGAGCACCACTAGACCTTAACTACACTTTTAAATCTTTACACTTTTTATATGTAAATTTTTTAAGCCATGAAACAGTATATAAAGAACAAATCAGATAGACAAAATAACTCTCGAGCTTTCAGAATTATCCAACCTTCATGGAAAGGATGCTGAAACTGTGTAAAGGCAGCTCAAAATCACATCAACACATCAAGTTTACGTGCGGATCAGTCTGATCTCATTGCATGTATCGAACTGCAAGAATTCTTTTGAGCAACAAGCCTTCAGCCCGAGTTGCATTATATGCTCGATGTTGTTCTGACTCTGCCAGTTACTTCATCAGATGCAGAAAAAGCATTTTCTAAACTTCTGCTTATTAAAACTCATCTTAAGACGACTGTATCTGCATGTCGTTTGCAAAGCTTGTTTGAGAATATCTGCTACCAAAAAAGCTACTGCACTTCTTCCAGTAAATGAAATGGTGAAAAGATTTTCACAAACTGATCGAAAAATTATTTTGTAACTGAGAACACATCAAAATTTAGTTGAAACTAAATATTTGAAAAAAAATTATAGACTGTTTAGGATCTCATATCAAACTTATTTTTTTACTTTTTACCTTAGTTTAAAAAATGATGACTTAACTTTAAGAATACTATGCAACTTAGTTTTTAGTTTTTCTTTTGTATCATTAATAAACTATGTAAATTCTTTATCAATTATAATTGGTAGTTTTTATTTAGCCCATTTACCGCCGCTACCCGAGAAAAAAAGTTAACATGAATTTTACATTTAGACTTGCATTATATGGTTATAATAATAACTAGAGAAAAATGGAAAACAATTATTTCATAAGTTTTAGTGGAACAAAATGTTGCGAAAACGCAACATGAGCGGGAAGTGTGACATACTTATGTGCAGTAAGAAATCATAAATAAATAGATTCAAACCACATTTATTAAACAGAAATAAATTTCAATTGCAAATAGTTTGACAAAATTCAGACTTCTGATTATTTATTTGTTATAATATTAATAATAATTATTTTAATTACAACAAAGCAAATTATTTAACGTGAATTACAACAGCACTCATAAACTGTCGTGCTGTTTCAAAGACGACACTGACGACGAATGTTATCTTTATTTTAATTTTATATTCAACCTATGAGAGGTTAAAAAATTATATTCTTTTCAATAAAAGCTTCAAGTGTGAAGCATTTGCGGTTTGGAATTTTTTATCGAAATAAAAAAACTAACATTCATCTACAAAATTCAACTTTTAATTTTAATTTTAAAAATTTCATAATACATTAACATTAAAATGATAATTTTATTATTATTATAATGACTAGACTTATTAAAACCATATGAAATCATATGATTTCGAAGTTGCGAAAACGCACCATTGATTTTTAAAAGCATTGAAAACGTTTAACAAATTATTTTGAATATTAAAAAATTAATTCAAGTATTAACTATCTTTTCACACTGAAAATAAGACTAAATTTGTATAAATATACTAAAAATCGAACGAAAAAATTGAACAATTATCTAAGCGACAAAAGATTGTTTGAGAAATTTTAAATGTAAACAGGATATAAAAGACTATAAATAATAAAATGAAAAAAGGTGAAATTTAATTTATAAAAACTAAAATTTAAAATGTATTGTACAAAATATGTGAAAAAAACTCGGTATTAAAACAGCAAGAAAATATAAAAATTGATGTTGCAAAACGGAACAGCGGTGGTAAATGGATTAAACAATAATTTTTTTTACTAAAGTTGAGCCCCCCCCCCCCCAGCATTTTTTGCTGGTTGCGCCCCTGTACAGCAATATCTCATTTATATGATATAATTTTTTTTATATGTTCAAGTATTGAACTCGTCCAGTTTTTCCGGATTTTATAAAGAAAACACAGATTATACAAAATAATAAATTGTATTATTATTATAAGTATGAAATATAAACAAAATAGGAAAAATTATGCATAAGAAAAAAAACTGATAAGAAGCCTGAAGATTCAGAGAAGATAGCATTAGTCATCTCATGAATATTAATCAGGTTAATAACTCTACAACGGTTGTAGGTTAACTGCACCCGCGCTGCATGTGTTAAATGCACCTTTTCTTTTGCGCGTTTCTTCTTAAAATGCGATTTTTCTGAAAACCCTAACCCTAACCCTAACTCTAACCCTAATCCTAACCCTAACCTTAACCCTAAATTAACGTTTTTTCTGTAAAAAAGAAGAAACGCGCAAAAGAAAAGGTGCATTTAACACATGCAGCGCGGGTGCAGTTAACCTACAACCCTCTACAACCTACTTTCAGAATATAAAAAAATTCTCATTTTTTATATTTTTATATAGAAAAATAAAATATATATACATCTAAAGTTTTACACAAAAAATATGTGAAAGCCATACAGATAAATGCATTAAATCTTTATAAAGTTTATGATTATATTTATTCAAATATGATTATAGATTCCATTCAAAAGAGAAATCTATTTAGAAATCTTATGTATTTAACACTGTTTTAGTGATTTTATACTTTTATGATTACTACCGCTTTATGTGATAAAGATAAGATAGCACATCTGAAGACAGCTAAAAGATAAACTTACCAAATATGTCTGCTTTGAATCCATGAGAGTACACAATCTTTAAGCAATTATAAATTTAATGAAACTTTCTGGAGCAAAGCAATTTCATAATATGGATAAAACTGATATTATAACAACGCGATTCACTTTTAAGAGATAAGAGAATGCTTAATATGATCTAAGCCTTCATAAAAAACTCGTAAACTGATATTAGCTTAGTGATGCTATGATTTTATTCCGCTATTTCTTAGAAAACCTCCATTAACTCTTTTAACGTGATATGTCGAATGTAACTCGAATTTAGTGACTGCTCCAACGCTTTTGAAATTCTTAATTGAAATCTTTGTTCGCCTAGATAGGCAACCAGCTTTCATTGGCTGGGCTCGCTTGTTTGGCGTTGCTGTTTCTAGATTTTGTAAAACTGACTTTTTTTTATGTAACATTGAAGATTTTGAGTTCGTGGAATGATCATGAATATTGACGTAGGGGCAAATGATGTTTTCATAATGTTTATTATTCGAAATATATTCTAAAGATGACAAAGAAAAATAAAAGAGTTATTTCAGAATATTATGAACGCACAACATTTGCATTAAAATTTTACTTTTTTATTTTAAACTTATTTTGTATAAAAAATAATTTTAGTTTCATTAGACAATGATTAGTATTTAAAAACAAATTATTAAATATGCGCTAATTAATTTAATTTAAAGGCCCTGAGTTAAAAGAGGATACTATGGAAAGCGTACTCGGAAGCATAGACATAGCAATATAAAAACAGCTGATGGCAATGTTTATTTATTTCTTGAATCAGCTGATTGTTGGTTTCTAACAAGAACAAAAAGCGGCCATATTATTTTAGATTTCGGCAAACTATCTGAGGCGAGATATATCGTAAAATGAACAATAAATTAGGCTTCTTTACTTCTTTTACGAATAATTTTTTGAGTAATTAATAATAATTTTACTCAGTAATGTCAAATCAATCAATCAATCAAATCAATTTCTATAGCGCTCTTTCCTCAAATTCAAAAGCGCTGGTAAATGAATTTGTTAAACAGATATGTCTTAAGATCCGTACGAAAAGTAAATAATGATATAGAAGTAGTTAAATAAGGAGGTGATGAGTTTTAAATATATGGACATCTTTAAAGAAGGGTCATCTAAGTAAGGTAATAATTGTCTAATACGTCAGTTTTCAATAGATAATAGACATAAACAGTCATGTGTAGAAGATTCGTTCTGACAGTCTGTCCTTCATCTGCAGAGCTCATTTGCCTTGTGAAGTAAGTAGTCAGTGGGTGCTTGCAAGCTGTGCACTGGTGTTCAAATTGAGGCCCTGGCACTTCTTCATGTATTGAAGATTTGTTCTAACAGTCTGTCCTTCATCTGCAGAGCTCATCTGCCTTGTGAAGTAGGTAGCCAGTGGGTTCTTGCAAACTGTGCATTAGTGCTCAATTTGAGGCCTTGGCACTTCTTCCTTTTAAAATAAGTTTTTATTGTAGTCCGTTAGACAGTTATTGGTTGAAGATTTTAATTCCGAGAGCAAGATAAATTTAAAACCAGAAAACAAGAAAAGATATAAATTATAATTACTATAATTATTTGAAATTAAAAAAACTAAATTATTGGATCAGAAGAAAAACAATTTAACAAAATCATAAACGGTTAAAGCGGCTGCCAAGATGGCAGCTGCTAACCAAAAACCAATCTGGTATATATTTCGGCAAACTATCTGAGGCGAGATATATCGTAAAATGAACAATAAAGAAGGCTTCTTTACTTCTTTTATGAATACTTTTTAAAGTAATTAATAATAATTTTATTCATAATGTCAAATCTGTTCACATTAAAATTATTCAAATTGATATTCCTATTTATATACATAAACAATTACCGAGTCCATAGTAATCCCAAAAAATAGATGAAACCACTTTGTTTAACTAAAAAATATTATAAAAATTCAGAAATATTATGCTAAATTGTTTAATAAAAAGTTTTAGCTTTATATTTTTGGTCAGAGCAATAAAGTCATCAGCAAAATGTTTTACTAGTAATATTATAGAAGTCAAAAGATCTGCGTGGTTCTTAACTCTCTAAACTAAACTAATATGAAAAAAAATCTTATTAATTTAAAGTATTTTCTATTGCCTGTTAGCAACACCGTTTTATTACCATACAGCTATTTAAACATTGGAAATTTATCTATGTTAATCATTAATCTCATTTGCATAAATTATGAGTACGCTTTCCAAAGTAAACCAGTTAAAAGGTGCTTATATTAGGAATTTTGAAACTTTCGAAGAAAGGCCATTATGGAATCTGACGAGCTTGGTTATATTTTATTTATTTTGAATTTTGTGCAACACTAAACGATCGTCTAAAAAATATTACATAGTTTAGTAAACTTTAGTTAAATCTAGTTGATATATTTTTGTATTCTTCAGATGACAAGTTGTACAACTTACTCAAAGAAGATACTCAGAAAGATGAAGAAACAGAATTAAAAATCGGAAGTTTATATTTACAAAAGTATGAACTGGGAGGTCAGAGTGAATATGCTTTGAATGCAGTTCATTGGTTAATAAAAGCTTCCAAAACTGGAAATGTTGAAGCAACCACTCAACTGAAAAGATGTCTAGAAAACAACATAGGTATGCTTTTAATATAAATTATCTTATAAGTTTTGTGACATATAATTTTTATCCAATATTTGTCTATAAGGTGTTACACAAGAAAACATAAGTGATGTAGAATGGAATGTGAACACAGCTAATTGGGAAAAGAGGGCAAGAGCATCAGCCAGACAACTCTTCAAAAAGATTTGTGTGGGAGACAAAGGTTTAAGCAAAGAGGAATACAATAAAAAGGTGGCAAGCTTGTCCATCAATAACTTGGAAAGAAAACTTCTTGAAAAGGGTATTACACATTGAAATACGTCTACAAATTAATAAACTCTTAAATCAAATGACTTTTTTAACATTTGCATTCACAAATACATAATGATCTTTTCTGATAATTTCTAACAATTTTCAAAACTTCCACTGAACCACAGCGATAAAGGAGGATGTGAGTGAGGAGGCGTTCGTGGAGAGGATGATGCGGCAGTTGCACGGCAAGAACACCTGGTCCCTCAAGGACCTCATGCAGACAGACGCCAACTCAGAAGAGTACCAGCAGCTGTCCCTCTTCAAGAAGGTCTTGTGCGTTTGTTTG
Organism: Piscicola geometra; assembly: GCA_943735955.1. Classification (NCBI taxonomy): domain Eukaryota; kingdom Metazoa; phylum Annelida; class Clitellata; order Hirudinida; family Piscicolidae; genus Piscicola; species Piscicola geometra. The sequence continues at coordinate 13,157,465 of OX030957.1, read as the reverse complement.
TTTGTGTGTGTGTGTGTTGTGTGTGTGTGTGTGTGTGTGTGTGTGTGTGTGTGTGTGTGTGTGTGTGTGTGTGTGTGTGTGTGTGTGTGTGTGTGTGTGTGTGTGTGTGGTCTTGAAGATTGTCTCGGTTTACTAATATTCATCATTGTATTGTCTTGTATCTCTTTAAATAGAATTGCTTCATCTCGAGTAGGCGTTTTAAGACTTTGATGGAGTGTTTTTAGAATGTTCAAGCACCTTCCAGACAGTCTACCACTCGAAGCGGACACTAACCTGGCTGGCAGACAACGTGGTCGAGACTGCGGGCACCCAGGGCATGATCTGGCTGAAGGCGTTGGTGCCAGTGCACCAGATCTACATGCTCCTCCTCCTCTTCATCTACAGTCTCGTCTCACTCAAGACTGTCCTCTGGCTCCTGCCCATCTTGCTCTTCCACGTCTGCTTCTGCTTCAGCGTCATCTGCACCATGCAGATGTTCTACTCGCGCAGGAAGCTGAACGACGTGAAGGTGCTTGCCGACATGCTCGACCGCTTCAACAACACCTTCATCCAGGAGGGTGCAGAGTCAGCCTACTCATGGGCCTCCATCACGCCCTACTTCAAGTTTTTCTGCTCGCTGCCTTTCATTGTGGCGCTCTTCACGCTGGCAGACAAACAGTGGACGCCCTGCTCTGAACTCTGTCTCGTCAGTCTCTTGATCACACTTGCGTGCTGGTTCGCATTGAGTGACAAGTACGACCACCTTGCATTGCTGGCCATCGTGCTCGACAGCCTCTCAAACCTGCCGCTGGTGGCAGAGTCCTTCAGTCGCGTGCCCCTGCTTTCTTCTGCCCTCCACTTCATCAGCACCTTTGGAATTAAAGTGGACATCTTCTCGGAGTTGCACTTCACCATCGGCCTGCCCTCGCTGGCATTTATCGTGGTGCCTCTCTTGTTCGTCGAGATGGCCACCAGGTCTCGCAAGGGCCTCTACCAGATCATGATTCCTCACCTGGTGTGCTTCTTCTGGTGGCGACTGGTCGTCATCTTCTTCCTGCAGACCTCGTGGTTTGGTCTGGCGAGGGCCTCGTGTGGCTGGGGACTGCTGATCCTCCTCAGTCCTCTCCTCCTCGTCTTTGCTGTCTCGTGGACCTTCTACAACATCTACGTCTCCTCCTCCTTCTACAACATCCTCAAGATCATCACCACCCTCCTGCTGGTCGTTGCGGTTTCCTTGCTGCCCTACTGGTCCAGGTTCAACTTCCCACTAGGCAACTTGAACCTCAAACAGAAGTCCATCCGAACAAACGCCATTCTGGTTGCCATCTTCTTGTTAACATCAGTTCCCCTGGCCTACATCTCAGTGCCGATGGATGCTGCCACGGCACAGGACCACCTGCCCAGGGAGGTGTACTTGAGGCACTGTGGCAGGGCAGGAGATGTTGCCGTGGAGCGAGACTGTCTCCACTTTGCGAACCTGAAGGTGAACTGGACTGGCAGTGTGGACAAGGTGTCCATCAGGAAGGTGGAGAACAGGGCTGAGGACTTCCTGCGCATCCTGCCCACCTTCATCTCCAACTGGCTGAGATGCACTTACGGCGACCACTACGCCGACGACTGCACCAGCCTGCAAGAGCAGTTCGCCATTGACGCATGCCACTTCAACAAACTTCAGGGCAAGAAGTGCCACATGAACAGCCTCAACATCTTCACTTACGAGGTCCTCGTCCATGCCACTGACGACGGCAGGCCTGTCAAACTGCTGGCAGCCAACTACTTCACCGAGGCGGTCAGTGTCTTGAGCCTCAACGACGTGATCTCCTTCCAGGGCCGTCTCTCTGACAACCTGGCAGGCGGCATGCCCATGGTCGAACTTTACAACCTCAAGTGTCTGCAGTGCCAACTGGAAGCCGCCTCGGTCGTGCAGCCCTCCTTCTGGTCCCTCTCCTCCATGTACAAGGCCAGTGTCTACAGCGTCTTCAACTTCTTCTTCGAGCCTCTCTTCTTTCTCAAGTGATCGTCGTCTTTGTTTTTCAGCTTTCAGAAATGCTTTTAATGCTTCAACCTTGAAAGGTGTTTAGAAATGTTGCTTGATTGTAAAAAAATATTCTTTCGTAAATTGGTTTGTATACATTTTCATAAATTTTTGAATTTCATTTCGTACATAATTCGTTGGACCGGCCATTTAAACATTCTAACGTCTATGGCGGCTAAGACTTTGGAGATCTGAAATACTTTTTTTAACTTGTAAACGTCTGAAAATTTTGGTATTTTACGATATATGAATTTTGTCTAACAACTTTTGTTAAGGCATTCATCTTTTTGACTGGCTTCGGATTCTAGTTTGGCTTGGTAAAGACGCACTCATTTTCAGCTAACAACTCTTCATATTACTGTCAATTACTTAGTAATAGCTTTATAAGATCAGTTACATAAAATCAGTTCATTTTCCACCATATAAACTAAGGGTTATTCAACTGGTTTCCATGTGGTCTCCGCCCCCTGCAAAACAAGTGATAAATTTAAAAGACAAAAATTAAAAAAACAAAATATTGAAAAATTATAAAAAATATATTTCGCTTTTTTCTCTCTCAAACTTAAGCCAATCACTCAAAAACATGATTTGGCTCAGCAAAATGGGAGACCAAAAAGTTGAAATCAACTGGTCACACACACACACACACACACACACACACACACACACACACACACACACACACACACCTGTCTCGTTGAACATGTACTCGTGTTGCGAGTCAGTCAGGTACTTGGTGGACCTGCTCTCATCCAGGAAGAGCGAGTACACCCGCTTCACATCCTCCACACTCACCTCGGTCGCCTGTGGGCAGGGTTAGTGTGACTCGGTGGATGGATGGATGGATGGATCTAGTGATCGTTAGGTCCGTTTTAAAGTATTTGAAGGTATTAATAATAATAATAATAATAATGATAATAATAATAATGAGCCTTATTATAGTGGCGTATAACCCGAACAAGATTTCATGCTGCATATTTTCATTTGCGCCTGTGGGTTACTGGATCATCGGTTGCACTCGAAGCTAGGACCTTATTGGCCAAGCCTACCGTCCACCTAGGACAATTGAGCACGAGAGACGCACCTTCCTCTTCTTGGCGACCAAGTAGGCGGTGGTGATGAGCTGGATGGCGTACCTGAGCGACGTCTCCTGGCCGATCCTCGTCAGAATGCTCAATGCGTCGTCAGACATCTCCACGTCCTCTTCCTCGCACCTGCATGCATGCATGGTTCGGTGTGTGTGTGTGTCTGGGTGTGTGTGTGTGTGTGTGTGTGTGTGTGTGTGTGTGTGTGTGTGTGGTTGCCTTGTGAGCGTTTAGATAGAAGAGTTTTAAAAGTGAATCGTTGATGTAATTAATGCCACAACTGCAATAGAAGCTCTATTAGGCAAAGCGAACTGATAGGTAGCCAAGGCTTCTCTGTGGTCTTGAAGCTCGTCCGGGTTTATGACACGTTAATAAGATAAATCGTTGTATTGTATCTAATTTTATTGCAATGTATTGTATCAAATTGCATTCCATTGCATTTTATTGCATTGCATATTATTGCATTATATTGCCTGTGGCACTAGCCTGATCTTGAGGATGTGCTGGATGTCCTCCTGTTCGTAGGGCGAGGTGGAGATGATGAGCAGACGATCGAGCAGGTCCAGGGGCAGGCCGTGAGGACTCTTGTATTGGGTTCCCCTTATTCTGAGGCATGTCATTTGAATGAAATGAAGGTTTCATGAAGGACTTTATGCATCAAGACAGTTGACTATGGTCCTTCTTATGACAAACTTGAACAACAATTGAGAAGGACGTGCACTGGAGCAGAATGCATGAAGGAAGTATCATGTATAGCGCGCAGTACTTTTCATCAACTTTCTTGCAAATAAAAGGCCATTTTGGAAAATAAAATTCGCTAGATTCGTTTCTTAATTTTCCAGTTTGCCACCAAAAAAAACGAGCAGATTAAAATTAAAAGTTGTTCTTTGAAGGCAATCAGAATTTTGTTAAGACCAACTTTTGAATAGTTGAGCAAATGACCCAAATTATGAAAAGGTAAAAAAATGAATAAATTACAATCTAAGGTTTGGCCTGAATGAGGCATGAAAATACGAGCAAAAAGCTCCTACTTGGTGATGCCTCTGTTGGTGGCAACTACAAGGATGGGCGCCATGTCTGACTCGAGTGCCCTGTTCAGGAATGAGAAGCACTCAATGTCCAACATGTGTACTTCGTCAATGAAGAGTACCTGGTAAATGTGTGTGTGCGTGTGTGTGTGTGTGTGTGTGTGTGTGTGTGTGTGTGTGTGTGTGTGTGTGTGTGTGTGTGTGTGTGTGTGGTGGAGGTTGTATTTTTTGTGTTTGGTGGTGTGTGATAGGAATTATTTGTCAACTTAATCTACCCCGCCCCACTCACCCCTGGCACAATCTCAGCCTTGCCCTCCTCCCTCCATTCGGCCACTTTAGCATTAATCTGCTCCCTCACCTCCGACTTTATCTCACCAGTGTCGCCAGAAAACAACGCCAAGAAGCCCTGGCGGGTGGTGGTCGTGGTGCATGGGTTGGTAGGGTAGGTGATGGGGTGGTAGTGGTGCATGGGTTGGTAGGGTAGGTGATGGGGTGGTAGTGGTGCATGGGTTGGTAGGGTAGGTGATGGGGTGGTAGTGGTGCATGGGTTGGTAGGGTAGGTGATGGGGTAGTGGTGGTGCATGGGTGGGTAAGTAGGTTCTTGTCTGTGTGATAAAGGTGTTGTGTTTTAGGGATGTATTTATGATCCTGGAATCGAGTAGAAAGGTCTATTAGTTGAACCAAAGATCAATTTTAGTTTTGGAAAATATGAATTTTTCTTTTATCGATGAATTACACAACATTGGAAGGTAATCAAATTCATCTTAAAACTGCTTATATACTTGAAGACGTAAAATGATGATGATGATGATGATGTTGATGATCATAATCATAACCTGGGTACGACTGTTGATGACGTCGATCTCGTGCAGACTGACCGTGTGCACAACTTCCTTCCGCTTCTGCAACTCTCCCTCCGGACACTGCACAAACCTTGTCTGTGCAGTGATGATGATGATGATGATGGTGTGGTGATGATTATGGTGTTGTGGTGTGATGGTGATGATTGCGGCATGGTGATAATGATGATGGTGATGATTATAGTGATAATGATGATAGTGTGGTAATGATGATGATGATGATAGAGGCAGTTTAATAATGATGATGGTGGTGTGATTATATTGATGATTATGATGGTAAAATGATGATGATTATGATGGTGAAATGATGATGATTATGATAGTGGTGTAGTGATGATGATGAAAGCGATGTGTATGTGGTCTTTACCTAAGAAGGCAGTGAGTGCATGTAGAGTAGAGGTCGGACCGGGTACCCGATCTGACCGGGTTCCCGCGGGTACCCGCGGGACTCCCGCGGGAACGGGAATGAAAATTAATTTCGGGACGGGAAAAGTCGGGAACCGGGAATAGGTTTTCGGGACGGGAATCAACATTCAAATCGGGAACGGGAAAAGACGGGAACGGGAATCAACTTTTAAATCGGGAACGGGAAAAACGGGAATAACAGTTATTGGGATTGGATTCTTTAACAATGATTTTTCAGCAAACTTCTAAGTATGGAAATATTTATTTCATCGATACTCCGTACTTAAAATAAGTATTAAATGCAATGGAAATGTATAACGAAGCCACCATTGCCAATGTCAAAATCTCCAACACTACATTTGAAGTTGTTATGATGAGTCCAAAGATTAGGGAGATTAGAACAAATGGGCGATGATGAAAACTTTTCATAGGAAATCAAAATGGTCAGTTATATAATTTTAATTTTATAATTTAATACTTTGAATTTGAATGATTAATTTCCAAATGATTGCTCAGTTGATCATTTCGACAAAAGAAAAGATGCCATTGATCTTATTCATATGACAGCATGTCTGTTGCATCCACAGTATGAAAGAATAATAGGAAAAAAGTTTGGGATAGATGAGAAATAAATACCAAGACTTTCATTAGAGAAAATTTAATTCTATTTTGTACAGCCAGACCAAGCTGCAGTGCCTTTGAGAAAAAAACAAATGATGGTTATTTAGACCTATTATGTTTGTTTTTATAATGTAAAAATTATAATAAAATTATTATACTATCAAATTATACGAATGATTTTATATTTGAAGTTGTGGAGAATAAGAATGTTGTTAAAAAACATATTTCTAACATTATTAAAGAATTAGTAATAATGAAAAAAGAAAAAAATTCAGAAGAGGATGAATTGAACAAATATTCACAATTACGTCGCAAAAAAATTGAAAACTATAAAGATGTTTTATTTTATTGGAGTGAAATGAGCAATTTTAAAATAGTACAAGAAGTAGCCAAAATTTTGTTTAGTATATCTGCATGTTATATTCGCTGTGAACAGAATTTTTCAATATGTGGTCGTTTAACTTCAGACCCAAAATCATCTCATTTGAAAGCTGATACTCTTAACGGTTTAACCCGTGTGAAAAGCAATAAAGACTTGATTGAATTACTCAAAAACAATACTTTCATTTCAATAAATATTGAAATGTAAATCGTGTTTTTTTATTTCATTAAAAGAATTATTCTCGGACTTTCAAATAATAAATGTTAAGAAATTTTAGAACTAGCAAGTTTGGGACCAGTGAAAACGGCAGCGAAAATGAATAAAAACACAAAAAGCTTTCGGAAACGGGTCGGGACGAGAAAAAAAATTTCGGGAACGGGACGGGACGGGAATCAAAATTCTGATGTCCCATCGGGAATGGGACGGGACGGGAAAAAAAATTTCGGGAACGGGACGGGACGGGAATCAAAATTCTGATGTCCCATCGGGAACGGGACGGGACGGGAAAACAAATTTCGGGAACGGGACGGGACCGGGAATGAAAAATCGTCCATGTCCGACCTCTAATGTAGAGTTAGAATCTTAAAATAGAAATGGGATGATTAGGTGTGGTTGTGAAGAGATGTGGATGGCAAGAAGGTTGCAATGGAGGATGGGATGGAGTGGTGGAGTGGGAGTGAGTGATGGATGAGTGCACTCACATTGGCAGCCATAGCATCGTAGTCTCGCGACCTGCTGAACGACCTTCCCAGCTTGCTGATTTTGCCCGTCGCCTTGTCGATTGTGATGATGTCCCTGTGTGTGTGTGTGTGTGTGTGTGTGTGTGTGTGTGTGTGTGTGTGTGTGTGTGTGTTTTTTTTCAAGTTGCTTTGAAGGAGAAGTCAGAAAGAAATCATTTATTGCATTATAAAATTAGGCTTATTCTGTGGTGATGATGATGGTGTTGATTATGAAGATGATGATGGCAATGATGATGATGATGATGATAGTGGTGGAGAGAAGAATGAGAGACAGATCAAACGGCACTCACCCGGCCTGGACCTTCTCCTTGACGAGCGACTCGATCATCTTCTGTCCCAAGTCGAATGTTGTCTCCATCTCGGTGGTCTTCATAGTCAATTTGCCAACTTTGGCACCCTGCCAGCACATTTGTATGGTGTATTGTATTGTATTTTGTTGTATTGTACTTTATTGTATTTTATTGTTGTGTGTGTTATTTCAAATGTTGTTGCATCATTGTCTAAGTGAGTATTGCTCACAGTTTCGTTGGCCGGCCTGTCAACTTGCACCTCCACCACTTCACCTTCAATTATCTCCGTCTCTTCCCTATTCACAACAATTTGTGTTTAATAATAATAACAATATAAATAATAATTATTATAGAAACTAAAAGTGAATCTTTAACTAAAGCATGTACTACATAGAGCAAACCCACTTGATGCGGATGCCAATCGACTTCCTGAAGGCCTGGATGAGTGCCTCGGTCTTTCCCATTTCGAGGGAGAAGATCTCGCTGCCCGCCATCGAAGTGAAGGGTGTGTCGACTCCAAGGGCCTGTGCCATTGCCATTGCAATGGCAGTCTTGCCCGTGCCGGGATGGCCTGCTAGTAAGATCGACCTGCCCGCGATCTTGCCCTCCTTGATCATCTCCATCACCACGCCAACTGCCCTCCTGGCTGACAACTGACCCACCATGCCCTGAGAAACTTTGCGAGCCTCCAACACATCATTCAAGCCTAGTCCTCTTATGTGACTGTGTGCCCCTTTGAAGTGTTGAGTTGTTCAAAGATTTAGTGTTTGCCCAACGTTTTAAGAAGAAAATATTGTTTTTTTATAATTAAAAAGCATTTTAAATGAAATATTAAACACGCACCTATTCTTTCGATCCTTGTCACTTCTCTTACTTCTTGTACTTTTTGAGCATTTGGCTGTAAAATAAATTATTTATTTTTAAAAACCGCTTAAAATTTAAATTTAAATATTGTTTTAAAAGATTTAAATTCAAACCGACCAGCGACATGTTTTTCGAGTACTGTTTTAAGCAAAGAACTTCTAGAATAAAAGCATATTTGTTGTCATAGCAATATTTTGAATTTTCTACTAATTTGGAAAATAATTAGTAGTTTTTACTTTTTATTTAAAAATCAAAATATATTTTTTTTAATAAATTAACTAAACAAATTTTTAAGAGCATTTTTTATCTCTAGTTTAGTCAGTCAGTCAGTCAGTCAGTCAGTCAGTCAGTCAGTCAGTCAGTCAGTCAGTCAGTCAGTCAGTCAGTCAGTCAGTCAGTCAGTCAGTCAGTCAGTCAGTCAGTCAGTCAGTCAGTCAGTCAGTCAGTCAGTCAGTCAGTCAGTCAGTCAGTCAGTCAGTCAGTCAGTCAGTCAGTCAGTCAGTCAGTCAGTCAGTCAGTCAGTCAGTCAGTCAGTCAGTCAGTCAGTCAGTCAGTCAGTCAGTCAGTCAGTCAGTCAGTCAGTCAGTCAGTCAGTCAGTCAGTCAGTCAGTCAGTCAGTCAGTCAGTCAGTCAGTCAGTCAGTCAGTCAGTCAGTCAGTCAGTCAGTCAGTCAGTCAGTCAGTCAGTCAGTCAGTCAGTCAGTCAGTCAGTCAGTCAGTCAGTCAGTCAGTCAGTCAGTCAGTCAGTCAGTCAGTCAGTCAGTCAGTCAGTCAGTCAGTCAGTCAGTCAGTCAGTCAGTCAGTCAGTCAGTCAGTCAGTCAGTCAGTCAGTCAGTCAGTCAGTCAGTCAGTCAGTCAGTCAGTCAGTCAGTCAGTCAGTCAGTCAGTCAGTCAGTCAGTCAGTCAGTCAGTCAGTCAGTCAGTCAGTCAGTCAGTCAGTCAGTCAGTCAGTCAGTCAGTCAGTCAGTCAGTCAGTCAGTCAGTCAGTCAGTCAGTCAGTCAGTCAGTCAGTCAGTCAGTCAGTCAGTCAGTCAGTCAGTCAGTCAGTCAGTCAGTCAGTCAGTCAGTCAGTCAGTCAGTCAGTCAGTCAGTCAGTCAGTCAGTCAGTCAGTCAGTCAGTCAGTCAGTCAGTCAGTCAGTCAGTCAGTCAGTCAGTCAGTCAGTCAGTCAGTCAGTCAGTCAGTCAGTCAGTCAGTCAGTCAGTCAGTCAGTCAGTCAGTCAGTCAGTCAGTCAGTCAGTCAGTCAGTCAGTCAGTCAGTCAGTCAGTCAGTCAGTCAGTCAGTCAGTCAGTCAGTCAGCCAGCCAGTCAGTCAGTCAGTCAGTCAGTCAGTCAGTCAGTCAGTCAGTCAGTCAGTCAGTCAGTCAGTCAGTCAGTCAGTCAGTCAGTCAGTCAGTCAGTCAGTCAGTCAGTCAGTCAGTCAGTCAGTCAGTCAGTCAGTCAGTCAGTCCGTCAGTCAGTCAGTCAGTCAGTCAAACTTCCATAGTCTTGAACACCGTTGGGACACCACAATGAAAGTTCAAACCAATTTTATCCATTCAGACATTCGTTGAGATCCAACCATGTCTATTCCGATCAATCAATCAATCAAATAAATTTCTATAACGCTCTTTCCTCAAATTCAAGACCGCTACGTTGTCCTCCCATGATGATGAAGTTCAGAGAATTAATATTTGAAATCACTGATTACTAACTCCACTTCGTCTGTACTATCCAATTCAGTCTCTTTAGAGGTTCAAAAAGAAAGTTTACTATCATAATACTGTCAATTCCATCTTAGTGCCTTCTTACAGTTTATAAATATGCGCTAGTCTGGAGTCTCTGGCATTGAACCTTGGAGTGGTAAGCAATGTGTTGACATCAAATCAACAATGATCATTGTGGTTAATATCAGTGGCGCAACTAGGGGGGGCTGGGGGGGGCTCAAGCCCCCCCCCAGTCCTATTTGAAGGGTCTCACAATTTTTCGAAAATCGATGAGTTTTTTTGGTGGTGGGGGGGGGGGGGGTAATTAATTTTTCAATATGCCATAGGACAATGATATTTTCTCTGGATGGCCATCGGGTCTTTATCTCACAAAACATTTCATATATCAACACAGAACATAGAGATCCTACCAAAATAACACTAACATGTCACAATTTCTGAAAAAAATAGAGCACCACTAGAACTTAACTACACTCTTAAATCTTTACAATTTTCATATGTAAATTTTTCCACCTATGGCAAGTATATAAAGAATAACGCAGATAGACAAAATAACTCCCGAGCTTTCAGAATTATTCACCCTTCATGGAAAGGATGCTGAAACTGTGCAAAGACAGCTCAAAATCACATCAACACATTTAGTTTACGTGCGGATCAGTCTGATCTCATTTCATTTATCGAACTGCAAGAACTCTTTTGAGCAACAAGCCTTCAGCCTGAGTTGCACTATATGCTCGATGTTGCTCGGACTCTGCCAGTTACTTCATCAGATGCAGAAAGAGCATTTTCTAAATTTCGGCTTACTAAAATTCATCTTAAGACGACTGTTTCTGCTCGTCGTTTGCAAAGCTTGTTTGAGAATATCTGCTACCAAAACCGCTACTGCACTTCTTTCAGTAAATGAAATGGTGAAAAGATTTTCACAAACTGATTGAAAAATTATTTTGCAACTGAGAACACATCAAAATTTAGTTGAAACTAAATATTCTAACAAAAATTATAGACTGTTTAGGATCTCATATCAAACTTATTTTTTTACTTTTTACCTTAGTTTGAAAAATGATGACGTAACTCTAAGAATACTATGCAACTTAGTTTGTAGTTTTTTTGGTATCATTAATAAACTAACTAAATTCTTTATCAATTATAATTGGTAGTTTTTATTTAGCCCATTTACCGCCGCTACCCGATTTTTACATTTAGACTTGCATTATACGGTTATAATAACAACTCAAGCAAAATTGAAAACAATTATTTCATAAGTTTTAATGGGGCAAAATGTTGCGAAAACGCAACATGAGCGAGAAGTGTGACATACTAATGTGCAGTAAAAAATCATAAATAAATTGATTCAAACCACATTTATTAAAACAGAAATAAATTTCAATCGCAAATAGTTTGATAAAATTAAACTTCTAATTATTTTATTAGTTATAATAATAATAATTATTATTTTAAATACAATAAAGCAAATTATTTAAAGTGAATTACAACAGCACTCATAAACTGTCGTGCTGTTTCAAATACGACATTGACGACGAATGTTATCTTTATTTTAATTTTATAATCAACCTATTAGAGGTTAAAAATTATATTTTCTTCAATAATTTTCAAGTTTGAAGCATTTGCGGTTTAGAATTTTTTTTCGAAATATAAAAATCAACATTCATCTACAAAATTCAACTTTTAATTTTAATTTATAAATTTCATAATACATTAACATTAAATTAATAATTTTATTATTTTTATAATAACTATTGTAATGAATGACTAGGCTTAATAAAAATCATATGAAATCATATTACGTCAAAGTTGCGAAAACGCACCATTGATTTTTAAAAGCATTGGAAACCTTTTAAAAGTTATTTTGAAGACATAAAAAAATAATTCAAGTACTAACTATCTTCTCGCCCTGAAATTAGGACTAAATTTGTATAAAAATACTAAAATCGAATGAAAAAACTGAAAAATTATCTAAGCGAGAAAAGATTGTTTTGAGAAATTTTAAATGTGAACAGGAAAAAAAAATTGATAAATAACTAAATAAAAAAATTTAAAATTTAACTTATGAATTTAAAATTTATTGAACAAAATATGTGAAAAAAACTCGGTATTAAAAGAGCAAGAAAATATAAAAATTGATGTTGCAAAACGCAACAGTTGCGGTAAATAATAATTTTTTTAATACTAAAGTTGAGCCCCCCTCAGCATTTTTGGCTGGTTGCGCCCCTGGTTAATATTATTCGTCGTTGTTTTGTAATTTACTTTAGAAGCCTCTCCGATGAAAATATTGTAACTACGTGTTAAAATATAATTAATTATTAAATGTTATAAAAATTAATCGACGTTTTAAAATTGTTTTTTGAATATAAAATATGTTCAAATGTTTCAAATAACATCTAAATTTTTGACAAATCTACACAAATGTCCAATATAATACAATACAAAGAGCAAGATTTTAACGTGGCGTAAACCCGGACGAGCTTCAAGGCCACCTCGACTAAGTAGATCTTTGAAACATTCATTGTACCCAAATAAAAATCGAATTAATGACGTTATTTATTAAAAATATATCACTTTGTAAAAGTTATATCTGAAGAAAGTCGTATTGGCATTCTTCTACGTGTTACACTGCATTGGTTGCGCTTGTGGAATTCCTTCAATAGTAACGTGAGAATAATTCCCAAAAAAACCAAATGCATTTTCTAATTAGAAACGTCTCAGTATGCATATTTTGAAGATGCGCGATGAAGAAGAAGAAATTTGTGATTTCTATTAATAACCGTGATTTTGTATAGATTGTGTGGGAGAGATTCCTCAGAGAAAACACTCTGCAGCGTAAAGCAGCATTTCCCCAGCAATTCTTCAGCCTATCTCCTTTTTTCTAATCCTATTTTTATCCAAGCTAAAAGTGCGAATACGTGCCTATTGATTTATCATTTATGATAACTCTTCATACAAACCTTCCAAACAACAAGGCACCCTTTCAAGGATTTCTATGGAAGCAATGAAGGCAGTATAATGAGCACACTTACAAGCTACAAACTTTGATAATGGTATTTCTATACTCTGTTCTAATATTGATATAGGAAATTCATGGAATTTGTGAGGAAGAGATGGATTTGGAGAAGGAATGGATAGCAGAGTAAGCAACTGCCTAAGCTTACTTATTAGTTTGTGTCGGCTCTCACTCAGTCGATCTCTGGATTCACTTCTCCTCTTTCTTGTTCGTTTTTAATAAATTTGAGTCATTTTAAAGAAAGATTTCTGTTTTGGATTATCTTAAAATTATAATAAATAAAATTATTATTTATATAAGTTTGAATTTTTAAAATTAATCTATTGCAATTAAACCATTCAGTAACGTTTGCCGCTTTTTCTCCAAAGATGGCCGACGAAGTTTCTGCAAGGGTAAAATTATTTTCATAAAGTAAAATAATTTGCATCGGCCGGGAATCGAACCCGGGCCGCCCGCGTGGCAGGCGAGCATTCTACCACTGAACCACCGATGCTACATTTTTTATTAGTTAATTTAAATACTATTACAAACAATATTCACTTTGAAATTGATAGTTAATATTTATGAAAAATGCGTTAGTAAATGTAGGCGTTAAAATTCCATTTTTTATGAAAAAAGTTGAAAAGAAATAATGTGAAAAGAAAGAGAAAATTGTTAGTGGAAGAAAGGAAGACTAGCTCAATAAATTGAACAGCGGTACACTCAGGAATTTGTATCGTAAGTGTACCGTACACTTACGATACAAATCGCTGAGTCTAGACTGAATACATATTTTCTTCCTTTTTCAAACTTTTAAATATGAAAATCTTTTGAATTAAGTATTATAAAGTTTTAGAATAAATTTGAATTGAAAAAATAAATAATATTTGAGACATCACAATTATGGGTTCGGCATTGTTTTGATGAGCTCACTGGAGTTTTCAAAAATAAGTTTGAAGGAAATGTTTGGCTGGGCTGATTGCAAGTGAGATTTAGGCCTGGTTGCTAGGCATTACTATCACAGGCTTTTCATCACCTTCCGCCTTCTTAAATGTGAAGCATTCCCATTTTTAAAACAGCTCTTTCCGAGAATGCATTCCATGCCATCCTACCTCATACAGCGGGGATTGCAAGAAAAACTACACAAAACTTTTTTCGTCTATAGCATTTTGACTTTTGATGAAAAGCGCAGTTCAATAGAGACTTTCAAAGTTTCAAGCTTCATATGTCTTCGCGATTCTTCCAGTTTAACTTGCTGCAAGGCACAAACTTGCGCTTTTCTTCTTGGTGGATGTAAAGAAACCTTTTAAGGAAAATATTTTGTAAAAACGATGAATGTCTTTAAGCTATATGTAAGTGTTGTATGTTAGTGCAAATCACGCTCATATGTCATCAAATGATCGGAACAATCTCTTGGGTGTATGCTTTCCGAACCGTGCGCCGAGGCGTCTGCGCAGTATGAACTTCATAATCGAAAATACATTTGTTTAATAATCTCACCCTTATCCAAACCCAAAACTTATTTTAGAATCTCATTTTAAATTTTTGGATGGGGCAAAAAACCGATGAATGGACATATGAGACCGTAAAAATGAATCGATCAATAAAATAAATTTATATAGCGTTTTTACATAAAACCAAGAACACTCCACATAATGCAACCCTTGCAGTTGCGAGAAGAGTTGGAGAAGTTGGCAGAAGGAGGATTGGACGAAAGTGACATGGAGCTGCTCGACCAGAACAAGCAGGAACGAGACCAGATCCTCAACGAAATCAACGAGCTCAGAGAGAGAAATGTAAGAAGGGTTGTAAAAGTGGGGTGTTAGAAAAAAGTTTCATAAAAATAGTTTGATAGGAGCTGTGAAGGTATGAAAAAATTGATGAGATGAAAAATTATTCCTGATTATGGCTTCAAAATGTTGAATCACACTACTTATTGACAAAACTTAATCCAAGTCTAACCGTCACTATACTTTTTTAAAAAATCCAAAACTAATCGCCAAATGCTGCTTCACAGGAGCGCAGAAAACAAGAGAGGGCGGAGGAGGAGCACAGATTGGCTGCTGAAAGGTCTTCTGAAGAGGCCAGAAGGAAAGCTGAAGAGGTTTTTTCAGTGTGTTGTCGATGGTTTTGAAAGAGATAGCTTGATGAAAATATTAATATTTTGTAAAGATAGATGGTTATAAGCGGTAATATAGGCCTCAAATTCTGAGGTTTTGTTTTATTAGGAGCATTGGTGCTGCAGAAAAGCCATCCACAACAGGAAATAATAAAAAGATGTTAAAATGTACTTTTCAAGCCCAAGTTAATTACTTGGATTTGTAAGCTCCAAGATCATCGCCATACTTTCACCTTGATCACCTGCCTTGCAGGAAGAGAGGAAGAGGAAGAAGGACGAGGATGAGTTGAAGAAGAAGGAGGAGAGGGCGATGAAGAGGGCTGAGTACGAGAAGATGAGGAACCCTCAGAAGGCGAACTTCGTCATCAACAAGAAGGCGCAGTCTGGAGAAGAGGAACATGTGAGTGCTGGTCTGCTTGTGTGGTGGTGGTGCTTGTGTGGTGGTGGTGTTTGTGTGGTGGTGGTGCTTGTGTGGTGGTGGTGCTTGTGTGGTGCTGGTGCTTGTGTGGTGCTGGTGCTTGTGTGGTGCTGGTGCTTGTGTGGTGGTGGTGCTTGTGTGGTGGTGGTGCTTGTGTGGTGCTGGTGCTTGTGTGGTGGTGGGGGTGCCAGTGTGAAGTTGTATGGTTGCTTAAATTAAACACAGTAGTTTTGTTGAAACCTATTTAAATACATTTACAACTTTTTAATAAATGGTGGGGGTGCTTGGGTTGCTAGTTGCTGTGAGGTGCTGATTGTTCGCTTGTGTGGTGGTAGTTATATGAAATTATATAAATCTTCAACCCTCTCCACTTGTGTGGTGGTGGTGGTGCTTGTGTGCTAGTGGTGCTTGTGTGCTGGTGGTGGTAGTGCCAGTGTGAAGTTGTATGGTTGTTTAAATTAAACACAGTAGTTTTGTTGAAACCTATTTGTTGAAACATATAAATACATTTATAACTTTTTAATAAATGGTGGGGGTGCTTGGGTTGCTAGTTGCTGTGAGGTGCTGATTGTTCGCTTGTGTGGTGGTAAATTAAATACATCTTCAACCCTTTCCCCCTCCACAGGCTGATGCTGACCAGGTACTCTTCAGTGCATTTAAAATAAATGAATAATCAAACTTATTTCCGAAAAAAATCAAATCATAAATTAAAAGTTAAAACTGATTCAAACCATTTCACCTTCAACCCCTGCCAGGAAGACGGCAAGAACAAGAAGTCGAAGGAGCAGCTGGAGTCTGAGAAGCAGGCGATCCTGGCCCAGCGCATCAAGGCTTTGCACATCGATGGTCTTGACCACGGCAAGCTGGCCGAGAAAGCCAAGGAGTATCACACTCTGATCGCCCGTCTTGAGAGCGAAAAGTACGACCTTGAGAAGCGTTTCAAAAGCATGCAAGTGCAGGTTTGTGTGTGTGTTTTTGTGTGTGTGTGTGTTTGTGTGTGTTTGGGTGTGTGTGTGTGTGTGTGTGTGTGTGTGTGTGTGTGTGTGTGTGTGTGTGTGTGTGTGTGTGTGTGTGTGTGTGTGTGTGTGTGTGTGTGTGTGTGTGTGTGTGTGTGTGTGTGTGTGTGTGTGTGTGTGTGTGTGTGTGTGTGTGTGTGTGTGTGTGTGTGTGTGTGTGTGTGTGTGTGTGTGTGTGTGTGTGTGTGTGTGTGTGTGTGTGTGTGTGTGTGTGTGTGTGTGTGTGTGTGTGTGTGTGTGTGTGTGTGTGTGTGTGTGTGTGTGTGTGTGTGTGTGTGTGTGTGTGTGTGTGTGTGTGTGTGTGTGTGTGTGTGTGTGTGTGTGTGTGTGTGTGTGTGTGTGTGTGTGTGTGTGTGTGTGTGTGTGTGTGTGTGTGTGTGTGTGTGTGTGTGTGTGTGTGTGTGTGTGTGTGTGTGTGTGTGTGTGTGTGTGTGTGTGTGTGTGTGTGTGTGTGTGTGTGTGTGTGTGTGTGTGTGTGTGTGTGTGTGTGTGTGTGTGTGTGTGTGTGTGTTAGAGGTCGGACATGGACGATTTTTCATTCCCGGTCCCGTCCCGTTCCCGATATTTGTTTTCCCGTCACGTCCCGTTCCCGATGGGACATCAGAATTTTGATTCCCGTCCCGTTCCCGAAATTTGTTTTCCCGTCCCGTCCCGTTCCCGATGGGACATCAGAATTTTGATTCCCGTCCCGTCCCGTTCCCGCAACTCGATTCACGGTCCCGACCCGTTCCCGAAACTTTTTTGTTTTTTTATTTATTTTCGCTGCCGTTTTCACTGGTCCCAAACTTGCTAGTTCTAACATTTCTTACAATTTATTATTTGAAAGTCAGAGAATATTTCTTTTAATAAAATTTAAAAAACACGATTTAAATTTCAAATATTTATTGAAATGAAAGTATTGAAGTTAGTCATAGTTTTTGAGTAATTCAATCGAGTCTTTATTGCTTTTCACACGGGTTAAACCGTTAAGAGTTTCAGCTTTCAAATTAGATGATTTTGGGTCTGAAGTTAAACGACCACATATTGAAAAATTCCGTTCACAGAGAATATAACAAAATTTTGGCTACTTCTTGTTGTATTTTAAAATTGCTCATTTTACTTCAATAAAATAAAACATCTTTATAATCTTCGATTTTTTGGGACGTAATTGTGAATATTTGTACAATTCATCCTCTTCTGAATTTTTTTCTTCGTTCATTATTATTAATTCTTCAATAATGATAGAAATATGTTTTTTGACAACATTCTTATTCTCCACAACTGCAAATATAAAATCATTCGTATAATTTGATAGTATAAAAATTTTATTATAATTTTTACGTTATAAAAACAAACATAATAGGTCTAAATAACCATTATTTGTTTTTTTTCAACGGCACTGCAGCTTGGTCTGGCTGTACAAAATAGAATTAAATTTTCTCTAATGAAAGTCTTGGTATTTATTTCTTTTCTATCCCAAACTTTTTTCTTATTATTCTTTCATACTGGGGATGTAACAGACATGCTGTCATATGAATAAGATCAATGGCATCTTTTCTTTTGTCGAAATGATCAACTGAGCAATCATTTGGAAATTAATCATTCAAATTCAAAGTATTAATTTATAAAATTAAAATAATATAACTGACCATTTTGGTTTCATCTGAAAAGTTTTCATCATCACCCATTTGTTCTAATCTCACTAATCTTTGGACTCATCATAACAACTTCAAATGTAGTGTTGGAGGTTTTGATATTGGCAATGGTGGCTTCGTTACACATTTCTATTGCATTTAATACTTATTTTAAGTACGGAGTATCGATGAAATAAAGATTTCCATACTTACAAGTTTGCTGAAAAATCATTGTTAAAAAATCAAATCCCAATAACCGTCATTCCCGTTTTTCCCGTTCCCGATTTAAAAGTTGATTCCCGTTCCCGTCTTTTCCCGTTCCCGATTTGAAAGTTGATTCCCGTTCCCGTTCCCGTCCCGAAAACCTATTCCCGGTTCCCGACTTTTCCCGTCCCGAAATTAATTTTCATTCCCGTTCCCGCGGGAGTCCCGCGGGTACCCACGGGTACCCGGTCAGATCGGGTACCCGGTCCGACCTCTAGTGTGTGTGTGTGTGTGTGTGTGTGTGTGTGTGTGTGTGTGTGTGTGTGTGTGTGTGTGTGTGTGTGTGTGTGTGTGTGTGTGTGTGTGTGTGTGTGTGTGTGTGTGTGTGTGTGTGTGTGTGTGTGTGTATTTGGGGGGGGGGTGTGTTTTTGTATGTTTGTGTGAGTGATTGTGTGATTAGGTATACCTGTCTATTAATTAAAATAAAACAGTATCATACTTTTCAGGAGTTTAAACAAACCTATTTAAATTTATATTAAGTCTTTTAAAAACTCTTAATTGTAAATGGCGATAAATTAATTTTTCAGATGCTTATTCAACTTTTTGGACGCATGCTTGTCTTGCTCTAGACTTTAGGCAACCTCTGTAGCATGAGGCCCTAGTCTCCCCTAAATAAGTCTTGAAATCACCGCAGTTGATCGAGTTGGCAGACAGAGCCAGACAGCAGAACCAAGTCGGGTGAGTATCGACTCATATTTTTTGACTTTTTAATATTTAAATTGCGATTTTTTTATTTTAAATTTTAAAATCTTTCATTGGAGCTTGAGCAATATTTGAACGATTTACAGTAAGGAAGGCGGTCTCAAGAGGATTCATGGATCTGAAGAGTTAGCACTATCTATCTAACTATTCCAAAAAAACTAATTTATTAATTGTACAACAATTCCAAATTTAAAAAAGCAATATTGAGACTCTTCCTGAACACCCCAGCACTGTTGATCACATCCAAACCAAGTTTGCTGGCGCCCCGGTTAGAAGATTCAATACTTTTTTTAAATAACTCAATTAAATTTTTCTATGACCATAGACTCTAAAAAAATCATTCAAACAAATGTTTAAAATCTGCATAAGCCAGTAGTTGCAATCATCAACTTTATAACCGGTCTTCAGTCGAAGGTGGAAATGTACAGCAAGTACGAGAGGCAAAAGGACAAGCGCTCGTACGTAGACCGCAAGGACATCTACACTGGTTTGTGTCTTTTACTTTCATACCTCAGCACATGATTTTAATTTTTAAATTTTACTTTTTATTTGTGTAAGTTTTTTGCGTTGATTATTTAAAACGGCATTAACTTGCAGACTCTCATATAATTACAACTACCTGCACCTCGCAGTTCTCTATTTATTCTTCTCATTAATCTTCTCCCATTTTTATCAATCTTTTCTGATGCATCCACCTTGCCCAGGTCCCCAGTATGGCTCGCACCCAGACCGCATCCAACCCCAGAAGGCAATCTCTTGGGACGAGGATGGTATGCCAGTCTACAAATAAAAGGTTTTGTTCTCGTGAAATATTGAAATCGACACTGTTTCACTACTTTAGGCATTGTCTATTTTTTATGTAAAATCACTAGTCTTTTTAATAGCTTTAAAACTTTATTATATTCCAATGGTGTATACTAAAAATAATACGTCCAAATTATATTGAGTTTTTTGCCTATTTTCTATTATTAATTTACCATTTTAGCCTGTGAGATTTTAATATAATAATTATAAATTAATGTTAATAAAAGTTAAATGAAATTAAACTTTTCCAGGTAGCCGCTCAACCGGAATTATGAAAAAACTTTTATATTTTCGCAAATACATTTCTGTATTTCAAGTGTTACATATTTTTCAAAAGGCAAACTTTGTTTGGAATAAATTATGAATTCGTGTTTACTCTTTCATTGCAGAATGCGCAACATTTTTATTCTTCTTTTTAATGAATCAGGAATTGCTTCGATCCTACCTATAAGCTATGGACTATAAGCTATAGAGTATATACTATAGAGTATAAACTATGGACTATAAACTATAGACTATAAACTATAGACTATAAACTATGGACTATAAACTATAGACTATAAACTATAGACTATAAACTATGGACTATAAACTATAGACTTAAACTATGGAGTATAAACTATAGACTATAAACTATAGACTTAAACTATGGACTTAAACTATGGAGTATAAACTATAGAGTATAAACTATAGAGTATAAACTATGGACTATAAACTATAGACTATAAACTATAGACTATAAACTATAGGTTATAAACTATAGACTTAAACTATAGACTATAAACTATAGACTTAAACTATAGACTTAAACTATAGACTATAAACTATAGACTATAAACTATAGAGTATAAACTATAGACTTAAACTATAGACTATAAACTATAGACTATAGTAGCTTTGTGAACTTCGTGTAAACACTTCATTGTGTGGGCCAAATACGCAATAGAAACACACAAATGAATTTGACAAGAGTTTGAGTGTGTTTTTATTCAACTCGATGTTTATCGAAAAAATATTTTGATATAAAAATAAGAATTGAAATTAAGAATAATAAAACGCAATAACCTAAAGGCCAATTGTCAGTTGTGCTTCAAGATCAGCTACAGCGGTGCCATAGTGAAGTTGTCATAAGCAACAAGAAAAATAAATTCATGCATATACCTGAAAAACTCAATAATGAGCTCGAAAAATAAATAAAACATTTAACATCAAAATACCCCACGAATCTTTTTTGCTTACATCGACTCTACTAAAAATCTACACAATTAATTGTATCACTAGAAGAAGAAAAGTCCAGCCTGCTCTTGCTTATTTAAAATATATTCGATTTGATCACCATTTAATACATTTTTTCAAATATCAGCTTATTCTATCGATGATGTTTCAAAAAGTTTGAAAATATAAAGTGTCTTCTAATTAAGCAGATTTTATCACGACAAAAGCATTCTTTGAAAGCGAACTTTTAGAGCACATTTTTCCTTAATGAATCAGGACTTGCTTAGATCATACCCAGTGATCCATAAACTGCAGACCATAATTAGTTTGTGAAGAGATTCCTTTCCTTATTCAGGTGGTCGTTAAATGAACACCTCGTCAATTGGCAAAGACGCACTAAAACATTGCATTGAATTTGACAAGCTTTTACAAAATCTTCAATTAATCAAAAAATATATAAAATTAATATTCTGAAACGAAAATGTGAATAAAACTGAGTAACAGAAAAACGCCGTGGCTAGAAGGCCAGTCGTCAGCGCAGTGCTTCAAAAGTCAGCTATGGAGAGGCCATAGTGAAGTTTTCATAAGCAACAACAAAAATGAATTCAGCCTTTAACCATCAACACTCAGTAATCAGAATAAAATATAAAAACATTTTATGTAAAATTAAAAGTGATAAAACATTTAAATACGACAAAAATATGAGTACATTTATTTAATCCTAGCCTTTTAGTAGTATCACATAGGAGAACAAAGGTTCAGTCTGCTTTTGCTTCTTTAAAATATATTCGATTTGATCTTCATTTAAAACATTTAGCAGATATCATCTTGCTTTAGACGTTATCGATGATTCCTTACACAGCGTGAAAATAGATCTTTCGCCACACCACAATAGAAACATTCTTGCCAATAACACTTTTAGAAGTATGAAGAAGTGGCTCTATTCAGAGACTAGAGTGTGTATATTAGTGAGTAGCATTTGCAAATTCGAACGTGCACAAGAAAAAAACTTAAAAAATGAGATTTGTTGGAATCCTCCTTGCGTAGGCACAAAAGAGCCTTGACACGCAAATCATAAGACGCCAGGAATGAGAGGTTAATAAGGGTTGTGGGTGAGATTGGCAGTGCTTTGGAAGGAAATGCTTTTGCTCGAGGGATGGAGGAGGTGGTCGAAAGACCTGGAAAGCATGGAGAGGTGCGGTGGCAGGAATGTGCACGTGGTGTAAGCTGCACATGACAGAATCAGCAAGAGAACGCAGTCTGTGTGTTCAAGTGAAAGGTCGAAGGAAAAGAGTTGTTTAGTTGTAGATTCAGTTTCGTTGAGAAGACAGTTTCCAAGGTTTTGTAAGGAATTTCGGTGGTTGGTTTGATGTATTCGAGATATTTGGTTAAAGATTTTTTAAAAAAAAATTGTAGAATGGATACTATTTCTATAGGTTTCAAATATTATAAATAAAATTTATTTCAAAATAAACTAAATAAATCATTTATCATGAAATTTTATTATTATAATAATATAATATTATAATATTATAATATTATAATAATATAATATTATAATAATATAATATTATAATAATATAATATTATAATAATATAATATTATAATAATATAATATTATAATAATATAATATTATAATATTATAATATTATAATATTATAATAAATTTAAGAAGGATACGGAAGAGGTTCCTCTCCCAGGGGTCGAGCACTGCGACGCCAAGACTCATGCCATACACGTGGTAGGCCCTCTCCAGACGACATCGAACCTTCTTCGCCACCTCCTCCATTCTTCTGCGTGTGTGTGGTTGCAAAAGGAAGGGTTTAATGGAGGGGGAGGGATAATTTTAAGTTTTAAAATAAAAAAGTTATAAAATATATTTAAAAAAGATTAAATTGGCTATCCCTGCTTTTTTATAAAAGCATAATTTTCATGAAAAACTGCATAACGTGAGCCGTTAATGATTCAGTATTTTCAACTGTAGAAATTGTGTGGTCGAAATTGTTTCCGTTCTAAAGACTATTTTTATATTGAGAAAAGTAATATTTAAAATAAAACTATTTTATTTCCATTTTTTATCAAGTATTTATTTGTAAAGGTAGCTCAGTGGTAGAGCATTCGCTAAAAAGTAAAAGACCAGGACTCGAAATCGATTCAGTAGATAATGGATCAATGAACCATTGGATCATACAAGGATCTTGTTAAATAAATAAACATTTTTAATGTTGCATAAATCGATGTTCTACTGGTTGTTAAATGTAAGCTAAAAACAGGTACCTTTTTTAGTTAATTCTAAGTCAAGAAATGTCACGAAAATTTCACTGCGTAAAACCCTTAAGAAGTAAAATTAAAATCTACAAGGCAGGTTGAAAGATCAAACTGCCTACTAAAAGTTGCAACAGTGAATAATCCAAACGTCTAAAATATAGATTCATTAATTGACTTTCATTAAACACTTGCCAACTCCAATTAGAATATCATTATACTCTTTCACTCATTCTCTAGTCTCATATGAGGCAAGCAGTTGAGATATTTTTGGGATTTTTGTACAACTCTTTTTTGGCTGAATAAATCTATATTTTAAATATCAAGCAGAAATATAAACTTGGCAATACTTTATCATGTGCATATCACATGAAAGAAGTGTCTGGTAAATGTCAGTGTTTTTTTAATCCAAGTTTCATGAATCTCACACATGGAGTGAATTAAATAAAAAAATCTTAATAAGAATTTCAATGGAAAATGCTCAATCGATAAAACACACTGCGACTGAAAACTTAGGTGTGGCTGAACTGAAAATGCTTGCAGCTCCAAGAAGCAACTCAAACTTTTGCATAATTTTTAAAAAACACAATTTTAGAATATAAATGCACAAAAGTTTCAAAGCAAAAGAGTCTAAAAAACTCACTTTAATAGTTTAAATTCTTCGAATACAACTGACGTATACAAGCCGCAACTAGACTATGGTCGAAACCTTCGGATCCGATTTTAAATCTATTTCGCCTGTCATTTCTCCAGCACGCCATACAAGCTATGCTGCCATACACGCTCCTATTACAACCACCACCAACATTCTATGGCACACATGACAATGAAGCAGCGTTGCGTATGTGGCATTGTCGAATGCTCAACCAAGCGTCAGAAGCACTGCAAACTTGGTTCCTTTTGCGCATTTTTATTAAGTTAAATTAAATCAATGGCAAAACTTCATACAATTATCAACCATAATTTCAAAAAGCAATTAATCAACCAAATATGTTTCTAATGCGCTTTACTTGAATTTACTTCTATAAAATTCATCTTCATAAAGAACCTCTAAAAACTTTTTTGACCATTTATTTATTTGAAAGAGTTTGGTGTGGTTTTGTGTGAAATAAAAAAAGCCACAACTGCTTCATCTCCTGTAGTTCGTAATTACTGTCTAAAAAGAAAGTAACAAAAACCGTAAAATACCAGTCTTCGAATTTTCATAATTCCAGGTCATCATCATTTTTCCAAAAGAATTGTCTTTTGGTCCTTATATCAGACATAATTTGTTTATCGTCTATTAAAAAACTCGAATGTCTGTGGCAGGCAAAAAAATTTTTTTAATAATACTTTTATTTTCGAACAATTGATAAATAATTATTTTGAAATAACCGAAGATTTAGATGTTTTACAATACTATCCTTATTACGATTGAAGGGGTCTTATTAAGCCTTCAAATCAATTCGTACGATTGAAATATGAATCATTTTATTTTTGTGTGAATCAGTGAGTTTTCTTTACGTGTTGTCATGCCAACGAACCAGTCGATTATTACGGATCTTTGTAAACAAGTGCATGATCGATGATTCGTTTCGAGCAGATTGTTTGGGAAGTTAATTGAGAATATGCCATTTAATAAAACAGCATTGCTATCACCCAGTGTAGGTGAAAGGTCACCTCAGAGATATGTGTTCAGAACACAATGAAGAAGCAAAGGAGTGCCAGCCTGCTGAATGGCCTAAAATAAAATATAAAAAATAATGCCTATTTATAATGAGCCAAGGCACGCAACTGAGGCGCCACTCACACCACATAAGTCGTGAAACATCGCACTAGGTATATTATAGCTCACGGTTGGCTGTACAGGGATTTGAACTGACGACCTTTAAGTTGCAGGTCCAACGACTTTACCATCTAAGCCAACCCGCTAGCCAATAAACTTAAAGCGCGAATAAGGATAAGGAAGATTTAAAGAATATTTTAAGCATCATTTTTAATGTAATTTTCACGAAATTTCAATTTCATGGTTATTCATCGTTCAGGCTGATCAATTAAAGCTTGTTTTATTTTGTAAACTTGACAGACGCAGGCCATGTTACAAAATACCTTTTTTATCATTAAATGGGGGATAATTATAACAATAGGATTAATATTTAAAAAAAGCTGAATAATGAATAACATAAAACCCGTGGTTATTATATTATTCAAAAATATAATAAAAAATATTATTAAATATTGAAACGAATCTCATAAACACACAAACGTTTGCAATGAGACCAGCTAGAAGCGTACACTCAATATCTAGGCCAGCATCCGCCTCGGAATGCTTGCATCAAAAACGATAAAAGTCGTTTCCAGATCACCTACACCACCAATGATGGAAGTAAAAACGCGGGAAATTTTTTTCGCAATTTTTTGTTTAAGAATGAGAATGTTAAAGTGGCGGAAGGATGACAATTCTTTTGCATCCACCTGGAATGTTAAACGAAACAAGAATATTTCAAGACATCAGATGAACTAGGCCATGCAACCAGCTCTCTGGAACGTCCCAGGAGAAAGAATGAGTATATCAGCCTTGACTTCTGCTCCAAGAAACCAAAGGGACAACTGCAGTAGCTCCTGAGAGTCATCTCTGGATGAACCTCTGTTAACTGCTGCTGAATAAAGTGAATGAGATCATCCCGAGTTGGATTGAGAATGGATGTAATAGAATCAACACCAGGTGCACTTTCACATCCAGAAGGGTCGATTGGAACCCCAATGAACGCTCAAATGGCCATTTGGAATGAAAGATGCCCGATTTCCTTAGTAACTGGCATTGATGGCTTGGAAAAAATTTAAAAACGATTAAATTTGTCAAATGCCTTTACTTGAAAAAACTAAATATGTTAATTAAATTAGGATAATTGAATGAAAACCTTTTTAAGACTCTTGATCTGTTTTTCTAGATCATATAACAAACGCAAGAAATAAACACTAACGAGTCAAAAATAATATATTTAATTTATCTATTTTGTAAATTAAATTTTTTTAAATTAAAATATTCTTCAAAATCCAATTTTGAAAAAAATTATTAACATTTTTTTACATTAAATTGTTTTGCCGGAAAAATAACTTAATTTACTCCAACGATACCATGAGTTGAAGATTATTTTTATTTATTCTATCCTAGTTTAATAAACAAAATAACTATGTCAAATCGTTTTTATATTTGCAGATAATCAAAATCTCGACTTTAGAGAGCTAAAACTGAATTTCAAATCTTAAAATTGAACACTTAATCAGTTAATAAAATCAGTCCCACTGGACATTCTAACAAATAATATCTTACTTTCGGGTCAATGACTTAAAGGAAAGTAGATGTAGGGGTTGAGGAGCTAGAGATTTGTCAAAATACCCTAGAAGAAAAAGGTACAAGAAAGGCAAAAAAACTCTTTTTCCAAAAATAATTTACAAGTTTGGGATGAGTAGATTAGCCCCACCCCTACAAGAGGGATGTTACAGGCTGTTGGGCTACTAGAGATGATGAAAATATATTTTTTTCAAGTTTGAGTTTCAACTCTTTATTTATAGAATACACCTGAAAGAACAAAAATTAAATTAATGATTTATCAAGTTTACAAAAAAGTAAAATTGCAAAAACATAATTTGAAAAATTATAATTAATAAAAATTTACTTTTTTTTTATAACTACAAAAAGAATAAGAAAGCATCAATTCGAGTTTTCCCGTTTGGTCTTTCAAGTGTGCTTATCCAGCTGTTACGCAATCAATGAATTCAAGTTCTCATTTTAATGTCAACTCACTTATGTAATAAATAATTTAAAATTATAATTTTAAAAAATCAAAGCAAATAATAAAAAACTGCAAAAATAAAATTTATAAATAATCAATTCAGCCATTAAATTTGGAAGTTCAAAGCAATTCCGAGCATTTTCAAAGTGGAAAGAAGCATGGAAGAGAGATGTGTAAGGGATGTGTGAGGATGTGTAAGGGATGTGTAGCTGGTGAGTGAGGGTCGATTGATTTTTCTTGAGCTGCTTCATCTCGATGACCGCACAACGCCTGGTCCTGCTCGATATAAATAGCCACTAACACTGCAAAGCTGAGTCATCACCAAGCCTGTCTGATCCTTGTCATGTTGGTAGGATGGGGGTCCCTTGAAACACTGATCTGCCCTCATTAACACCGCTTACTTGCTCCCTCGAGATCACTTTTAATAATTAATGAAATCACGTTATTTTGAGATTAGCTTTAGAAATTTTGTGCTTTTGTTTTTTTGTTAACATGAATAAAATTTGCAAATGAGTTTTTATTACGTATAATTGCGTTAATTAAAACACAAAATGACTAATTGTTGCAACAAGTGCCTAGAAAGGCGACGAAAGCAGCTTAATTAAATGTGACTTCTTATTTCCAAATTTGGCACATACGCTTTCACGCTGTTCGCCTATTATAATGATACCACACACTTCCTATGCTGGTTCATGTTTGTAAAGAGGCTAAATCAATATGCCATAATTGAGCTTCCTACCGGCACACAGAGGAAGCATATAGGAGGTGGCATACAGCGAATGAATGTATTGTCAATATTTGAACGTCTTAAGATCGACTTGTGCATTTCACGCCATCATATAGCCCTGGGCCGTTAGTAACACCTCGAATTGCCTTTGTTTTGCTGCTGCAAACTAATTGCTGCAGTGTAATCTATCAAATTGTTTAATTGGTCGTTCATTAATGCGGAGATAAAAGCACTTATTTGTTCATTAACATCCTAATTAGTTTAAATTTATGCTCTCAAGACTCGGAGATTAAAGCGATGGATCGTAAAGATAGAGATCGCAATTATTCTTGTTTAGATCTTCTTGTAACATTTACATTTTAGATGCCTAATTTGGATCGAGAGTTGCGTTTAAAATAAAAACAATGTCTAGAAAATATTTACTATTTTGGCTGCTCGGAAAGTTTTGGAATGCATCTTTTTGAGGTAAATTAAAATTTTTAAATAAAATTTGGAGATGTTTTGGATCTGCTAAATTTGAATGTTCATGATGAAAATTTATATCGATTTTTTAAATTTTGAAGCATGAGTGAGACAAACAATGATAGTCTGGAGCAGACAAATGTGGAGGCAGGCACCAAATCCAATAAGGCAAGGACGAAGGTTTGGAAGGATTTTCATGAATTTATTTTGTAACTATAAATAAAGTTGTATATTATTTAATATTCATACATACTTTGATGATCAGTGAATCTAACATATGTTTTTGTTGAAGCAGAAGAAGAGTCACAAGCAGATGAGTGATGTTTCTTCCTTGGCCAGAGGTTGCTCACCCACGAATATTTATTTACTTTGGTGCAAATAATCAGAAATTAAACTTTAACTTGTGAATTAAATATATAAATTTATAAATTAAAAGTGTTAAAATAGAAATTTACAAATTATCAGATGGAGGTGCTGATCATTTGCTTGAGGAAAACAACAAGCTGAGAGAGCAGAATTTGAAGTTGCAGAAGATCCTAGCATCAGCAGGTTGGCTCCAGGATTCGACTTGCAGTAGTTTCCCAAATATGCAGAGCATTTCACCACCACCAAGTTTCAATATGAAGTCTTCTCTGAACTTGTCATCATTTCATTCACAAGCATTTAACGAAGGGCCTCAGTTGCTAGACTTGGCACTATATTAAATAA
Organism: Piscicola geometra; assembly: GCA_943735955.1. Lineage (NCBI taxonomy): Eukaryota > Metazoa > Annelida > Clitellata > Hirudinida > Piscicolidae > Piscicola > Piscicola geometra. Next base: position 13,128,383 of record OX030957.1, on the reverse strand, counting down.
ACATCAGCATCATCATCATCATAACCAGGTGTGAAGCTAGACGCAGAGAATGTGTTATCAGACAAGTCCTTCAGCAAGAGCAGAACCTTTCTGGAGGCGACGTCGACTTTCCCCTCTGACATCCAGGACGTCAAGGTGTCAGGTGGTTTCCTACACAGTGGCGACGATGACTACAACACCTTCAACAACAACAACAACAACAACAACCGTGTCGAGTGTTCGTCAGACGTTCGCAGCAAGCAGTCGACGGGGGCGAGTCGCGAGGACCACTTTGCGGCAGGCTCGAGCACCACCGAAGTGCTCTGCGACACGTCCACCAACGTCGACTTCAACGACGACGAGCAGCAGCCACAGCAGCAGCATCAGCAGCCGCTCGAGAACGACGTGTTTGCAGACCTGCGTGTTGACACCACGGTGAACATCAAATCGCACCAGAAGGAGGAGCACCAGGGCAAGACAGAGGCAGGACGGCCGGGCAAGGTGGGTGCTTACTCGAACCTCGAGAGCATCGTCGACATCTCGCCCCCTCTGCCGCCCACCAGCCAACTCAACTTCTCCAACATCTTCAACCACCCACTGCCCCTCGCCACCCCCTCAAACACCACCTTCATCCCGGGCAACTCGCTTATCAGCCCGTTTGGAATCTCCTTGGGCACTCCGATGTTTGACCTCACCACACCGAACCATCTCTTCAACAACGCCTTCATCAACAACTACATCGCCTCTTCCCTGTCCCATCCCTCCTCCTCCTCCACGTCCTTCCTCACACCCACCTCGACCACCTCCACCTCCTTTATCACCACCACCAACAGCAACATCATCATCAACAACACCTCCTCTACCAACCCACTCAGTAACTTCAACTTCACCATCAACCCCGACTCCCTGGCCGACCCATCCCTCCTCTACCCTCCTCTCCACCACCCCACCTACCCCTCCAACAGCTTCTTCAATCCTGAATTCATCAATGATTTCTCAGCCTCTAATAACATATACCAAAATAACAACAACCAGAACAACAACAACCAGAACAACAACAACAACAACAATCATCGTATCAACTCAAATAATAATCGCAACAACAGCAACAGTATAAAAAACATTAATAGTGCAAACATGTCATTCTTGAGCAGTCTCAACAACAACAACAACAACAACAATATCGTTTCTTCTTCCGTCAACAACAGCAACAACAATGTGTTGAACAACAAGAGCATTGGCAACACATTCAACATTGGCAACGACATCAAACCAGCATCCCTCCTCACCAACCACCTCATCACGAACCCTCCACCCCACTCAAAGGGCAACTACAACACCATCACACCGGTCAGCACTTCTTCCACCACAACACATAACACCACCACCACAAACACCACTGCTGCAACAACGACAACATCCACAAACAACAAGAATTCAGGCAACATGTCTTCAAGTAACTCCAAACTTGCGAACAATACTCTACCTCCCAACTATCTATTCAACAACAACAACAACAACCTCTGCAACAACAGCTCCTTCAACAACAACAAGAACCCCAACCCCACCAACAACAACAACAACAACATTTTCATCAACCACCTCGGACAGCCAATCTCCTTTGTGCAGCCGCAACCACTCTTCCTCAACGCGAACACAGGCATGCTGACGCCGCAGGGCAAGATCCTCTCGCCGGCTGCTCCGAACTTCATCACGCCACAAGGCAGCATCTTCACGCACAACCACCCCGCCAGCAACTTCATCCCGCAAGCCACGCCCCTCTTCAACAGTTCCCAACTCAAGACCCAGATGACCTTCAACATCCTGCCGCAGAATGCCAGCAGGGACTTCCTGATGCTGCCCAATGGAAAGCTGGTTCCCATCAGCACGCAGCCCTCCATCCTGCCCAACAACGCCACCCACGCCATGCAGAGCATCATCACCGGCTTCCCGAACCAGATCCGCTTGCAGACGCCGCAGTACTTCAACCCTCGCACACCGCAGCAGTTGAACCTCCTCTCAGGCCACCTGCCCCTCCTCCAGCCTGGTGCTCCTTCAGGCATGCCCCTCTTGGCGCCCAACCAACTGCCCCTCCAACTCCTCAACCAGCTGCCACAGGTCAGTCCTCAAACCGACACCCAACAAGCGCCTCTGCTGCAGCCGCAAGGGGTGGTCCTGCCTGGCGCGCAACCATGCATGACCGCCTACATCACTCCAGAGGGCACCATCGTCCTCTCGCTGAACCAGCAGATGGGCAAGAAGATGAGCGAAGATGCCTCCAAGGGTCCACTCACCTCGGGCCTCGCCGGCCACGAGAAGAAGACCCAACGCAGGATCATGCCCAAGCCGCCCAGCAGTGACGTCACTGCATCCAAACCCTCCCACCTCAACCACCACCACCATCTCTCCAGCAACCACCACATCGAGCTGGCAGACCTGAGCGACAAGAACCAAGGCAACTTCACAAACTCCTTCGTCACCTCGCTCGGCACCACCCACTCGCTGCATCTGCAGGAGTCGCTCAACAAACCACCGCAGGATCTTCTGCCACCCTCATCAACCACAACCACAACAGGCCACCTCTTCGACCAACACCACCTGAACCACTCCTCTTCCTCTTCTGAGGACCCTCGCAAGAAACCTCCACTCAAGAAGTCAGTCTTCGTCGAGAAGAAGAAAAGAGTGAAGCAAGCCGCCAAGCAGGACTCCATCACAACTGCATCTTCTTCCACCACTCCCTCTTCTTCCTCCTTCTCCACTCCTGCCACCACCTCAACACTGCATTCCGTCACCACCGACGCATGCAAGCAGCCCTCGACCAGCGCAGACAGCATGCAGTGTTGTCTGCTCAGCGACCCGCTCAACGACTCCTCGTACACCCAAAACCTCAACGATGACGACCAAGGCGACATCAACCAGTTCTCTGATCTCATCGTCATGGACAATGAGGTCGCCGCTTCGAATCCTGCAAACGCCATCTTCCAACCCGGTCATGTCTCCACTGACCACGCCATCAAACCTGCCTTGGCGTAAGTTGACTACTTTGTGAAGATATAGTGAATGATTTTTCAAAATGAATTTTTGAATTTAATTTGACATCTTAGTAAAGATATAGAAAATTATTCTTTGAAAATAAATAACTGAATGAATACATTCATAATTTTAAATAATAATTTTCACATTTTACGTCAAAAGTATTTAATTTGTGATGATATTTCAGTGAAATGAAGGCAGAGAAGGCGCCTGTGTGTGAAGGGACACTGCTGCTACCTTCTGACTCTCTCATCCCTCCCCTCATCCCTCCCCTCATCACCCCCCTCATCACTCCTCTCATCACTCCCCTCATCACTCCTCTCCTGCATCAAAACCACCCCACCTACGTCATCCAAACCAAAAATCTCGTCTTCGATAAAAAGCCGAAAAAGAAAAGAAGAAAGGTGCCAGTGCTGCCGAGTGTTGGCATGTCGGTGGCAGTGGGCAGTGCTGGTGAGGGCCGTAAAGGAGATTCGAGGCAAGATGCTGCCGTGTCTGGAGCCAAGACACCGCCACTGCAAGCAGTGACATTGCACGACGCTGGACAGAGTGAGGCTGCGAGGTGTGTCAGTAGGGTGGAGAGTGTGGCAAGCAGTTCACCTGAGGGGGTGGTCCAGCATGTGGCCACAACTGCAGGTGTGTCGTCTTGCAGCCAAGTGGGTGATGCCGACTTGCAAGAAGTAACTCACGTTTCTGAAAGAGATGATGGCTGGAAGGATGCTAGCAAGAGTATTCATATATCCCGAAGTGTTGAATCAAGAGGGAGGGATGATGGGGTGCTTGAGGGGGTTGGAGGAGTGGAGGGCAGTGCTGGAGGGGTGCCTGCCAGGGTGGAGGAGGGCACACAAACCATGAAGGTGGAGAAGAGGAGGAGGAGCAAGATGTGTAGGAGGTCAAAGTGCCACAAGCAGAAGGAGGAGGAGGAGGTTGGGATGATGGGAGGAGGAGGAGGGATAGGAGGGGAGATGCCAGAGTACCTGCACTTCACCGAGGACCAGCTGATGCAGGTGGTGGAGCATGTGGAGACGTTGGTGGCTCAGTCGCGAGGCAGCTACAAGAGAAGCTCCTTCGAAGGCAACAACAACCACTCCATGTTGAACACCCCTCTCAACCAGGCGTCAACATGCCCCCCTCCTCAAGCGACTGAAAGGAGTGGCGCAAGGGCGTATGACAGAAACTGCGTAATCGACTTCAACCTGTGCGACTACGGCAGCGATCACTCACTGCATTGTGTCTCAACTGTGTCCGAAGTGATTGACGGCTGTGTGGTCGACAACAACAGGTCCTTTGTGGGCGGGGTCAGTGAGAGTGGAGGCAGTCTTGACACGTCACCGAAAGGGGAGGCCTCAGGAGAGAAGAGGAAGCACGAGGAGACCTCAGCAAGTGACAGGGCAGTCAAGAGGGCAAAGACATCATCGAGATCACTAGGCAATTATAACAGTGTCACGAAGCGTAGAGAAGTTGTTGAGGGGAAGATGGTGGCATACAACGAATGTCGAAACTGCATGCCGGTTGTCGCTGCCAGTCGTGGAAACTGCTTTGATGGACACCTCAGTGGGTCTGACCACAGTTCTGTAGTGTCGATGGTGCCGAGTGCAGACGACGAGAAGCATTTGGAAGGTAGTCACAGTGGAGTCCACAACAAAGGCACACGAGGAGACGACAAGCAAGTGGTTAAAAAGCACCAAAGAACAACGGAGAACATCTTTGAGAACATCGCCAAAAACAGTTGTTTCCAGCCTACGTTTTTGAATGCAGACGCGGAAGATTCGCAAGTGAAGAGCACTACAGTGGTGTCAGACACTGTGGCGAGGACCACCAGCAGCAGCAGCCACACCAGCAAGTCAGCCAGGCATGTGGCGATTGCTTCGTTGGCTTGGAACAGCAAGAGTCCCTTCGCGAAAGCCTCCAAGAAGTCATGGAACTTTTCAAAGTGCTGCAAACTCCTCGCCAGAGACAGGCCTGGTCCTGGGGAGAAGTGCCAGAGTGGCAAGGGGCTGGAAGGTGGTCAAGGGGATGCATCAGAAGGTGATGGGGCCTTCTACGATGAGAGCATGCCCAAGCTGGAGATGGAAACGGCAAAAGTGTTTGAGAACTGTGCCGACCAAGGCAAAGACGCTACACAGCCTCCGGTTATCAAACTCATGTCCTTCCACCAACCAGCCCAACACTCGCCTCTCGATACTGACGGCCAGGCGTACCACCGCAGCGACAAAGCAAGCATCGAAAGCACCACCACAAAGACCATCCCTTCACCACACCACGCCCCTGCCAGACTCAACGAGGCCTCACCGCCTGGCGACCTCAAGCAGGAACCTCTCCGAAATTCCTGCAACGGTCCTCCTAGGCAGTCTGTCCATGCCAGCAGTTCCAGCTGCAAACACTCCAGCCACTCTGGCTCACTTCCACCTCACGCAGTCGGAAGCCCAAGCAGCCAAGGCAGATGCAACGACACAAAGAAGAAAAGATCGAATGGGCACAAGAAAGGTGCTGCTAGTCATAGTTGCGGAGATGAATCTTTCGCAAAGTCTGATTGCGTAATAATCACTTCCAATTACGCAATCGATGATGATGATGATCATGATGACGATGATGATGGTTCAGAGTCTAGCAAGGAGGTTGCATGCAAGAGTGGTGGCAGGGCGAGGCAGGAGAGGCAATATGAGCAAGTCGAAGCCAAAAGACCCTCAGCACAACACCATGACGGTGGCCACTCGTTTCTGTCGAGTTGTAAGCACTCCAACAACAACTACAACAACAATATTAACAATAACAACAACATCATCATCACTAACAGCAACAATAGTCACAGCAACAACAATAAAGATAATAACCCCACCACTAGTTTCGGAGATAAAAACACACCTTTAAGAGGCGATATTACAGGAAATGGAATCTTAAAGATGAACGCCACAGCAGCAGCAACCACAAGCCTCAATGGACTGCACAACGAACACATCTCAGAAGACCACGCGGATGGACCTGACATGAAAGGTGCTGGTGAGGTGTCCAAGAGAAAGGACCAGCCGAGGAACAAAGAGGTTAGAGGATCGGCAGGAGGAGAAGAGGAACTGCTCAATAGGGGTTTGTTGCAGAGGGGTGGTGAGATGTTGTCAGGAGAGGAGGAGACGATGGATGGAGACTCCAACTACGGTGTCGTCAGCAGGCATTCAGATGCATTCAACCACGCCATTCACACATCAAAGGCGTATGACGACAAGGCTGATGATGATAACGATGACGAAGACGGTGGTGATGATGATGATGATGAAGATGACGATGACAAGAACGAGGAGGAGGGAGGGTTCGGTGGCTATTCTCAAGAAAACTACGGCATGACTTCGGTTGACAAACAACTCAACGACTACAACAACAACTCCCTGTACACCACCAGCATCAACAGCAAGCAGACTGCCAACAACTATGATGCAACTTCCTCCTATTATAACAACAACAACAACAACAACAACAACAATGAAAATAGTACTAGTAATAATGACGAAGATGATGATGATGATAATAACAACAAAAATAATAGTAATAGTAAAGGGAAGAGTGGCAACGGAAGCAGCACTATCAGCTGCATAGACAGCAATGCGGCAAGTGAAGATGCCATTCTTTACCACACACAAGCAGCCGATGCGGCACCACAAGAGAACAAGAAGCCCAAACCGCACAGCCACCATTTCAAGCACAAGTACTCTCACAGTGAACGGGCTGAAACTCCTTTAAACAACACTAGTGCACACATAGACAACAACAACAACAACAACAAAAGTTACGACGATTCAATGCCACCACCACCACTGCGCACCGCAACTGAAGCTTCGACCACAACAAGCAGCCATGACGTCATCGTCACGAAGCCAGCCACCTTCAACGACGTTAACTTCCTCGACACATGTGTCTCCACCAATGTGGTCTACTCCACCTTCACCACGTGCACTGCCGCTCGGACGTCGGGAAGTTGCGCCAACAACAACAACCATGCCAGTAACCATCGGAGTAGCAACAAAAGTAACGAACACAATAACAACAATAACAGCAACAACACTATTAGTAGTAGGAGTAGTTCTAACGACAATACTTTCCACGCCAACACCAACAACAATAATAATTCTAATCTAAACAACACAAACAGCAACTTCACCATCAGCTTCAACGCATTCAACAACAACAACAATTCCAACATCTGCAACAACTCAAGCAACAACAACTGCTCAAACCCATACTTCTATTCGATGGACGAAACGAACAAGAAATTCGGCTACCCCAACCTCTTCGCACCCCCCCTCTTCACAGACCCCTACAGCTCGAGCTGTTCTCAGTTCTCCACCTTCCCAGGCGGTTCCACCTTCGAACCAGGCTTCATGCTGCCCCACTGTCTCTCCTTCGACTCCCCCATGGCGAGTGGCGGCTTCAGCTACTACAACGACTCCTCTCGCTACTCGCACTTCGGCTACCCCTCTTCCTCCTCTAACAAGTCAGACAACTGCAGCAGCAACAACAACTCCAACAACACTTTCTTCCCTGGCAACTCCATCCTATCAGACTTACCTTCTTGTAGTTTGGAAACCAAAAAGACCAACAACAACAACAACAACGTCTCAAACTACCATGCTGGTTCGTCCAGGGGAGCAGGTCAGCAGGGAAAGGAGGACCTTTGCAAGGGTTCGCGTGGTGGCGACTTCATGAGGAAGGAAGCCTTTCCAGCGTCGGAACTGCAATTCGACGCGCACCATCAGTTCATGCTGGTGGGAAACCCCACTGAAAAGGCCATGGTCCACTACTTTGACGGCCACAATTACGACCTCGCCAATAACTTCGACCCGAAAAATTATAATTTCCAAAAGACCGATAGCAACAACAGCAACAACCTAAAAGGACAAAAGAATTCTAATAACTCGTTCTACCGGAGTAATTCAAATCCCCTGAATAGCTCTCCACTGCACCATCATCCCCTGCTGTTCGATCAGAAAAACTCGAACTGTTTCGGAGCAGGGTTCGATCTTCCTTTCGGACCATCGAACCTCAACTCCTTCATGGAGAACTGCGGCATAGTCGATCAAAGCTTCATGCAGCCCACCTCCTTCTCCCACTTCTACGGCAAGGAAGCCGCCGAAGAGAAGAAATCCTCTAGCAAGTCTTCATCGGGCAGCAACAAGATGTACTCACTCAACAACACGCAGTCTAACAGCTCCAACAAACAAGCCATTATTTCCTCCTCCAACAACACCGCGTCATCCAACTCAATTTCTCAGAGTAAATCCAAGTCGAAAAGTTCTAAAAAGTCAAACAACAACAACAACAGCAACGGCAGCAACAACCTCAAAAACGATAACGCCTGCATGTTCAACCACGCCTCGAACGCCTTGAAGATGGACGCAGGTAACTACTACTCAGAAATCTCCGAGAAGCTTTCTCCCGCCATCAACAAGTTCAACCCTCAGTACTCCTCCTCCAACCACTCCAGCAACCACTCCAGGGACTTCAAGGCCTCCTCCTCCTCCATGATGAACCTCGGCGTTGAGTACGTCTCCTCGCAGATCCTGGGTCCCTCTGGTCCCATCCACCCGCACCCCGCACCCCCCCTCGCTCTGAACCACTTCTTTTCCGACATGGACCTTCCGAACAGCTACCTCAAGTTCGGCACTGCAGCCGACGTCGAGCCGATGCAGCACCACTCGAGCCACCACAAGAGCCTCCACCAGTCGCCAGGCGCCAGTCAGTCGGCCATGCTCGCTGAACTGAATCCCTTCTTCCACCCGCCCTCACAATACTCGCCCGAGGGCTCGTCCACCTACTTCAACCAGACCACCTCGGGTCCCTTCTCGCCCTTCAACATCAGAATGCCTCGTGTCTACAACCAGAACAACTCCTTCTAGCTGACTTCGCCTCTGAATGCATCATTCATCTAAATTAACAATCTGAGTTTTTGTCGCTTAGCCGATCAGTTTTTTTCAAATCTCCTTTTTCAATGAACTTTCCTATAATTGTAAATATGAATTGATATATATATTAATATTAATATATTTATATTAATGTATGTGTGAATAAATTATGCGCAGCATGAACATTCCATCGAAGTAGATGCTTTAAAGGAGAGCTTTGTGGACCTTGCAGAAGTGAATGTCCATTCAATTCGGCGTGCTGTGAACTTTAAACTCTGTAATTTATCCACTCCTGAGTTACTCGTAATTGTTTGTACTTTAGTATTATCACCTTTCGAGTATTCGTGTTGTTATTATTATTATTATTGTTGTACAACTGATGGTACAACAACCCGGCATTGCGTCTTAGAACTATTTCATTTGTCAAGAAAAAACATTATTTACGCATACATGCTGCTATGTAGATCGACTGAATATCAATATCTGATGATTTGTTTTACCCATTTAATTTATGATTTCAAACATATTCTCTTGATATTTCATGATATGCGTGTCTGTGACATGCACCAACCCACTTAGCAAACTCATCCATCATGCCTGCATACGGTCTTCAAAGCTTCCATTGCCACACTGCGGTCAGGAAGCATCTTATTTGAGGCTTTTGCTTTCTTCCGCGCATTTCAAGATGCAAATGTGTGCCCCATGAAACAACGTCTAGATGTCAATAGACTCTCCATCCCTCGTGTATTACAGAACTTCCAAATTGTCTGAACCGCTCTCTATGTAAACTCTGTAAATACTTTAAGGATGAAAGCTCTTGAGAGACAGTGTTGGCTCAGCTCCTAATCTAGTTCACCAGAGTCGGTAGTCAGCATGGAATATCGCATCAGACCATCTATTTAACGTTTTGTTGTTGCCTAAATCATGCTAAGTTCTTTTGAATTGAACCTACATTGTTTTGTTTATGTACAGTCGTATGTAGCTATTTCACGCATGTTGATGATGGTAACGATGACGACGATGATGGAGGTGATGATGATGATCATATACCTATGTAGTGTCAAATCACGTATCAATCCATTTTGTTTTCCAATATAAAAAGTCAAGCAAACTGTCGAGATGTTTCTTTATCAGGGTTGCGTTTGGGACACATTTCAAATGCCGTTCAAATGTTTAGTTAGAAATGAAAACTTTCTGGCGAAACGTGTTAAAAGGTTAGATCGAAATTATTTGAAAAGGGTGGTGATCCATCAATTAATCAGCTAGTTACAAAACAATATTGCATTGTATACAAATTATTGTATTGTATAATGATACAATACAATAAAATTAAGTATTGTATTGTACAATCAGCTAGTTAATGGTAAATGCAGAGATGAGACGGCATCAGTGTAAGGAAGAAAGAAAAAGCAATCGCAAGAGAGGAATGATGGGTTGGTGGAGGCATGGATGGATGAATGGATGGAGGCATGGATAGATGGATGAATGGATAGATGAATGGATAGAGGCATGGAAGCATGAGCCTACAGGGAGCGGAGGACAGGCAGGTCTTGGAAGAAAGAGCATGGCAGCTGACTGCAGTGAGTGGCCTTGAAGTCCACCATGTACTCTCGGGCCTGGGTGGTCAGTTGGGTGCTTTGATGCGATCATTATACTTGTGTAGTTATGGTAGGATAATTGCTTGTTCGTGTATTATCAAACGAACTTATAAAAATAAATATTATTAATAATATTTAAAATTAATACTGGAACTAATACAGCAACTAATAATATTTTATAATAATAGTGATAAACTGTTCACCAGCTTCAACAGTGTCTTCTCCCTTTCTTCAGCACCCATGCCAGCACCTGCACCGAATAAGCAATTAAGGTATCAGTCTTCAACTAGGTCAATGGAAGTGTCTGTAGAATGTGCACTGTGGATTCGTCTGCGTGCGTGCGTGCATCAACCAGCCCTGCACCCGTCCGTCCAACGTCTCAAAGGATCTTCGTTCAATCAAGCCCCACTCCATCATCGCCTCCAACCACCTAACCCCTCACTGACCACCTCACCCCTCCTCCAACCACCTCACCCCTCCTCCAACCACCTCACCCCTCCTCCAACCACCTCATCCCTCCTCCAACCACCTCACCCCTCCTCCAACCACCTAACCCCTCACTGACCACCTGAACTGCCTCCAACCACCTCACCCCTCCTCCAACCACCTCACCCCTCCTCCAACCACCTCACCCCTCCTCCAACCACCTCATCCCTCCTCCAACCACCTCACCCCTCCTCCAACCACCTCACCCCTCCTCCAAACACCTCACCCACCCAGTTGCGACGGGTAGACATCCCCATCATGGAGGTCCACTTTGCTGGGGAGTTGTTCATTGCCTTTCACTGCGTCAGCTGGATGGGATGGAAGAGTGAGTGATGGAAAGGTCAACTCAAGGTCATGAGAAGCACGTGGTACGCTTAGACGTATAGCGAGTAACGTAGTATTTAACATAATTAATTTCAAACTTTACCATTGTTAAATGTTATTTATTGTCGCCTTTTCCTAATATTAACCCTTTATTAACCCTTTTTTATACCCGGTTTAGTTTTAATTTTCGAATCTATTTTTTAACATAGTCTGCGTCTATCAGGCCGTGAGTAATATAAAATATACGAAATATAAAATATTGAAAAGCGCTTGAAGGCTAATTGAGATGCCTTGGGGCAACATGGGGGAAGAGAGGTAGTGGTGGAGGGTCGTCAGCCCCTTGCCATCCACCAACAGAGGGTACCTTAGCAGTTGTTGTTGTTGTTGTTGTTTGTGGTGGGGGCGCTGTTGTTGATGTGTTTTGTAGTTGTTGGAATGATGAGTATGTGGTGATTGTTGTTGTTGATATGTAAGTTGTAGTTCAAGTTAGTAATTAGATGTTGTTGTGGAGGGTTATTGAAACGTTAGAGTGTCTTGATGCTTCCATATAAGCATGGTTGTACAAGTAACAAGGATGTACAAGTAACAAGGATGTACAAGTAACAAGGATGTACAAGTAACAAGGATGTGCAAGTAACAAGGATGTGCAAGTAACAAGGATGTACAAGTAACAAGGATGTGCAAGTAACAAGGATGTGCAAGTAACAAGGATGTACAAGTAACAAGGATGTGCAAGTAACAAGGATGTACAAGTAACAAGGATGTGCAAGTGACAAGGATGTACAAGTAACAAGGATGTGCAAGTAACAAGGATGTGCAAGTAACAAGGATGTACAAGTAACAAGGATGTACAAGTAACAAGGATGTGCAAGTAACAAGGATGTGCAAGTAACAAGGATGTACAAGTAACAAGGATGTGCAAGTAACAAGGATGTACAAGTAACAAGGATGTGCAAGTAACAAGGATGTGCAAGTAACAAGGATGTGCAAGTAACAAGGATGTGCAAGTAACAAGGATGTGCAAGTGACAAGGTTGTACAAGTAACAAGGATGTGCAAGTAACAAGGATGTGCAAGTAACAAGGATGTGCAAGTAACAAGGATGTGCAAGTAACAAGGATGTGCAAGTAACAAGGATGTGCAAGTAACAAGGATGTACAAGTAACAAGGATGTGCAAGTAACAAGGATGTGCAAGTAACAAGGATGTGCAAGTAACAAGGATGTACAAGTAACAAGGATGTACAAGTAACAAGGATGTGCAAGTAACAAGGATGTGCAAGTGACAAGGATGTACAAGTAACAAGGATGTGCAAGTAACAAGGATGTGCAAGTGACAAGGATGTACAAGTAACAAGGATGTACAAGTAACAAGGATGTACAAGTAACAAGGATGTGCAAGTAACAAGGATGTACAAGTAACAAGGATGTGCAAGTAACAAGGATGTACAAGTAACAAGGATGTACAAGTAACAAGGATGTGCAAGTAACAAGGATGTACAAGTAACAAGGATGTGCAAGTAACAAGGATGTGCAAGTAACAAGGATGTGCAAGTAACAAGGATGTACAAGTAACAAGGATGTGCAAGTAACAAGGATGTGCAAGTAACAAGGATGTACAAGTAACAAGGTTGTACAAGTAACAAGGATGTACAAGTAACAAGGATGTGCAAGTAACAAGGATGTGCAAGTAACAAGGATGTACAAGTAACAAGGTTGTACAAGTAACAAGGATGTGCAAGTAACAAGGATGTACAAGTAACAAGGATGTACAAGTAACAAGGTTGTACAAGTAACAAGGATGTACAAGTAACAAGGATGTACAAGTAACAAGGATGTACAAGTAACAAGGATGTGCAAGTAACAAGGATGTACAAGTAACAAGGATGTACAAGTAACAAGGATGTACAAGTAACAAGGATGTACAAGTAACAAGGATGTGCAAGTAACAAGGATGTGCAAGTAACAAGGATGTACAAGTAACAAGGATGTACAAGTAACAAGGTTGTACAAGTAACAAGGATGTACAAGTAACAAGGATGTACAAGTAACAAGGATGTACAAGTAACAAGGATGTGCAAGTAACAAGGATGTACAAGTAACAAGGATGTGCAAGTAACAAGGATGTGCAAGTAACAAGGATGTACAAGTAACAAGGATGTGCAAGTGACAAGATTTGTGACAGGGGTCCCAGTGGCAGTGTTGAAGCAACTAACCTATGCATTAGGATTCCAATGAGGAGGTGGTTGCCCCTGTTGGAAGCCAGTTCGCCACTAGAGGGGTGTTGATGAGAGGGAAGGGAGGGTACGTTCAAAAGGTGATATTGGAATCAAGTTGAAGAGGCGGCATAGTGCTGCATGAAATGAGTAATAAAATGGCGAAAAGCTAAAATGAGACATTGAGATGAGGTAACTCATTAAGTAATCACCAATTGATTAATCGAAAACAAGGGAAGAAACTCACGTAGTTGCGATCACCTCATCATCAGTCCTCCTCACCAGCGCCAGCTTGCCAGGGTACCTGAGCGGTGATGTATTGTCAGTCGTTTGTAGATAAGCATCGAGGATTATTTTAAAATAGTCGGTGGCGATATGATTTTAAGTCCGTTTTGTCTCAAACTAAATGAATGGACAAAACGGACTCATACTGCTAACGAATCAGGGGTAAATGAATCTGATATATATATAGAGAGAGAGAAAGAGAGATGAATGAGTGAGAGACTAACTTGCAGAGTAGTTGGGCGTTGTTGAGGTTCAAGTGCTTGGAGATGCACCAGTTGATCAGCCCACCTTGAAGGGGTGGTTAGTGTGGTGATGATGATCGTGGTGGTGATGATGATCGTGGTGGTGATGATGATCGTGGTGGTGATGATGATCGTGATGGTGATGATGATCGTGGTGGTGATGATGATCGTGGTGGTGATGATGATTGTGATGGTGATGATGATCGTGGTGGTGATGATGATCGTGATGGTGATGATGATCGTGGTGGTGATGATGATCGTGGGGGTGATGATGATCGTGGTAGTGATGATGATTGTGATGGTGATGATGATCGTGGTGGTGATGATGATCGTGATGGTGATGATGATCGTGGTGGTGATGATGATCGTGGTGGTGATGATGATCGTGATGGTGATGATGATCGTGGTGGTGATGATGATCGTGATGGTGATGATGATCGTGGTGGTGATGATGATCGTGGTGGTGATGATGATTGTGATGGTGATGATGATCGTGGTGGTGATGATGATCGTGATGGTGATGATGATCGTGGTGGTGATGATGATCGTGGTGGTGATGATGATTGTGATGGTGATGGTGATCATGATGGTGATGATGATCGTGGTGGTGATGATGATCGTGGTGGTGATGATGATCGTGGTGGTGATGATGATCGTGATGGTGATGGTGATGATGATCGTGGTGGTGATGATGATTGTGATGGTGATGATGATCGTGGTGGTGATGGTATTTGTGGTGAAAAGGTGATGTGATTATAAAATATTTAATCAAATTAAGCTTCCTGAATAAGACATTCTTTTATAAAATAATTAAATGATTATTCATGAATTCTTTTATAAAATAATTAAATGATTATTCATGAATTCTTTTATAAAATATCTAAATCAATATTGATAAATTATTTTTTTAAATAACTAAATGAATATTCATAAATTCTTTTATAAAATAATTAATTGAATAATGATAGATTATCTTTTCTAAATGAGTAATCAAGGCACCCCAGCTCTGCGGCATGTGGAAGAGTGCCAGTGGTTTGATGTGGTCGAAAGAGGCGTCCAGAATCTGTGTGTGTGTGTGTGTGTGTGTGTGTGTGTGTGTGTGTGTGTGTGTGTGTGTGTGTGTGTGTGCAGTCATGTTGTATATAGTGATGATGGTGAACTGTAGTAAAATGGAAAAAACACTTACACATCACTGAAACCTACAACTACCTCACTTCAACGAAACCCTCACACCCTACCCCCCCCCCCCCAAAGCACACCATTCAACTCCACCTTCCACGCACCACAGCATGCACCTCCGGGTACAGCATGGCAGCCCATGAAGCAGTGTAGCCCCCTATGGACCAGGCGAAGAGGACGATGTCGCAGGGCTGGAAGGAGAGCACGTTGATGCTGTACTGCATCACTGCATCCATCGAGGCCTGTTCCTGCTCCGGTAGTGGTTGGCCCTGATTGGTTGGGTTTGAGTTGGGGTGGGTTTGTGTGGGATGGGTGAGGGGGGGGGTTTGATCAGTGGGTGGGTTGGTGGGTGGGTTGGTTGGGTTTGATGATTGGAAGATCCTCTATAACCACACATGTACTCAAAAATAACGTACAAGCAACAAATGACAACACTACTTCTATAACAACAACAACACAACGAAAGCCTACAAAACAAATTCCATCAACATACAACCACACAACTGAAACATCTCCCTTCTTCCTAAAACATCACAACACAACAACCACCACAACTAAAACCCTAAAACGACGCAAGAAACACCCCACGAAAAGGCATCACACAGTGCTGTAGGCGAAGCCAGGGTGGTTCCATCCGAGCACTGAGAAGCCAGCCTCCAGGGGCGTGCTGACGCAGCCTATCTCGTAGAAGCAGGCGTTGCCCTCTGAACACACCACCTGCCGTTGGGTTGGTTGGTTGGATTGGTGGGTGGTTGGTTGGGTGGTTGGATTGGTGGGTAGTTGGTTGGTTGGATTGGTGGGTGGTTGGTTGGGTGGGTGGTTGGTTGGGTGGGTGGTTGGTTGGGTGGTTGGTTGGTTGGATTGGTGGGTGGTTGGTTGGGTGGGTGGTTGGTTGGTTGGATTGGTGGGTGGTTGGTTGGGTGGTTGGATTGGTGGGTGGTTGGTTGGGTGGGTGGTTGGTTGGGTGGGTGGTTGGTTGGGTGGTTGGTTGGTTGGATTGGTGGGTGGTTGGTTGGGTGGGTGGTTGGTTGGGTGGTTGGTTGGTTGGATTGGTGGGTGGTTGGTTGGTTGGATTGGTGGGTAGTTGGTTGGTTGGATTGGTGGGTGGTTGGATGGTGGGTGGTTGGTTGGTGGTTAATTGGATTGGTGGGTGGTTGATTGGTGGTTGGATTGGTGGGTAGTTGGTTGGTTGGTAGGATTGGTGGGTAGTTGGTTGGTTGGTTTGATTGGTTGAGGTGGTATTTGGTGCCACGTGTATAAAATGATGATGATAAACATAAAACTATGATTAATAATAATATCAATATTATTATTAATAATAATATCAATATTATTATCATTATTTAAATTCATGCAAGCTTCATGTTTGTTTGGCGCTCATTAGTTGTGTTGGTCTGTTATATCTCTAAGGGCGCTTTTTAAAGATATTTTTGAGTTCGATTTAATGAGTTCATTCATCCAACATGCATTCATCCACCATGCATTCATCCATAATTTCTACATCCACCATTCATTCATCCACCATGCATTCATCCATAATTTCTACATCCACCATTCATTCATCCACCATTCATTCATCCACCATACATTCATCCACCATGCATTCATCCACCATACATTCATCCATAACTTCTACATCCACCATACATTCATCCATAACTTCTACATCCACCATTCATTCATCCACCATGCATTCATCCACCATGCATTCATCCACCATGCATTCATCAACCATGCATTCATCCACCATGCATTCATCCACCATACATTCATCCATAATTTCTACATCCACCATACATTCATCCATCATGCATTCATCCACAATACAATCATCCACCATTCATTCATCTACCATTCTTTCATCTATAATTTCTACATCCACCATGCATCCACTATTCACCCATCAAGTCATCCATTCACCACCCACCCATCTCCCACTCACCAATCCATCCATCACCCACCCACCAATCCACCAACCCACTCACCAACTTCTTGCCTCTGCGGCTGCCGCTCGGTCGCCTGTCGATGAAGATGGCGTCGATGTGGTTGTGGTGGCTGCTGCTGCCTATCTTCACCCGCTGACCGCCGTGCTAGTGGTAGTGGTGGTAGTTGTGGTGCTATTGGTGGTGGTGGTGGTAGTAGTGGTAGTAGTGTTAGTGGTGGTGATAGGGCTGGTGGTAGTTGTACTAGTGGTGGTAGGAGTAATGGCAGTAGTAGCGGAGTTGATGGGACATTGTTCGGTAAGTTATTATTACATATTATTATTATTATCAAAGTTGTGTATATAAAAAGTAATTAACAAAGTTGTGTGCATTAGGTGTGTACATCAGGTGAATATATAAATACAAGGATGCTGGCAATCCGCACACCTCTGTTATGAGTCTTTCGCGCCCTTGCCTCAGCGGTGTGGCTGGTTGGGTGATGGAGGTGGTTTCTCGATGGAATTGAAAACTTTTAAATTTATTCAGTTTTAACAAAATTAATTATTTATAAATGTCTGCAGCCACCCAACCAGCACTACTACTACTACTACTTGTCCCACCAGCCATCAAATGCATGCCAACCCCCCCGACCATCTCCCCACCCACCACAACTCACCAAGCATGCTCTGCATGATGGAAACACTGCCTGGATACAAGAGCTTCACTCCCACCCACCTCACAAACAAGTCACTGCAAAATCATTATCAGCATCCTCACTCACCCACTCACTCACTCACTCACTCGCACTCACACACACACACACACACACACACACACACACACACACACACACACACACACACACACACACACACACACACACACACACACACACACACACACACACACACACACACACACGCACACACACGCACACACCTGATATAGTGGAGAAAGAAGTTGCAGTCTCTGTTGCCAGGCTGACGTCTGTCATATTGGGAGATGAAAGTGATCCACAACTACTACTACTACTACTAATACTACTAATACTACTACTACTACTACAACTACCACTACTACTACTATAACTACAACTACTACTACTACTACTACTACAACTACCACTACTACTACTACCACTACTACTACCACTACTACTACTACTACTACTACTACTACTACTACTTCTACTACTACTACTACTATTACTACTACTACCACTACCACTACTACTACTACTACTACTACTACTACTACTACTACTACTACTACTACTACTACTACTACTACTACTACTACTACTACTACTCCTACTACTACTACTACTACTACTACTACTACTACTACTACTACTACTACTACTACTACTACTACTATTACTACTACTACTACTCCTACTACTACTACTACTACTACTCCTACTACTACTACTACTACTACTACTACTATTACTACTACTACTACTCCTACTACTACTACTACTACTACTACTACTACTACCACTACTACTACTACTACTACTACTACTATTACTACTACTACTACTGCTACTACTACTACTACTACTACTACTACTACTACTACTACTACTTCTACTACTACTACTACTACTACTACTACTACTACTACTCCTACTACTACTACTACTACTACTACTACTACTACTACTACTACTACTACTACTACCTGAAGTTAGCAGCCTGGTACTCGACGGGCCATGCAGAGAAGTGGAAGTCGTACTTGAGCACTGCCACCTGTCAGTCACCTTGCATCGTTACTACTACGTCACCATGCATCGTCACTACTACGTCACCATGCATCGTCACTACTACGTCACCTTGCATCGTTACTACTACGTCACCTTGCATCGTTACTACTACGTCACCTTGCATCGTTACTACTACGTCACCTTGCATCGTTACTAAGAGGATCAGAACATCCGGTACAACGACTTTGTAACGTTACATATCCGTTATGAGGTCACCACAAAGTCCCATATCCATTAATACGTCACCACAACGTCACAGAATGATGACATATGTAATGACACGAAACACACAGCTCAGAACCTTGGAAACACAAAATTTTAATCTTTACAATACAATAAATAAAGGTTGTAATCTTTACAATACAATAAATAAAGATTGTAATCTTTACAATACAATAAATAAAGGTTGTAATCTTTACAATACAATAAATAAAGGTTGTAATCTTTACAATACAATACAATCAAGGTTGTAATCTTTACAATACAATAAATAAAGGTTATAATCTTTACAATACTATAAATAAAGTTTTTAATCTTTACAATACAATGAATAAAGGTTGTAATCTTTACAATAAAATAAATAAAGGTTGTACTCTTTACAATACAATAAACAAAAGTTGTAATCTTTACAATACAATACAATACAGGTTTTAATCTTTACAATACAATACAATACAGGTTTTAATCTTTACAATACAATACAATAAAGGCTTGGATCTCTACAGTGACACCTCACTGACGATGGGAAAGCACCTTGTGTTGTGGGGAAGGTTGCTTGCAGAAGAGGCTTAGGTGGTCAATGAATTGCATGTACTCCCTGTTCATCAGTCGGCCCATGCCTGTGTGTGTGTGTGCGTGTGTATGTGTGTGTGTGTGTGTGTGTGTGTGTGTGTGTGTGTGTGTGTGTGTGTGTGTGTGTGTGTGTGTGTGTGTGAGTATGTGTGTGTGTGTATGCCTCAGTGTGTGTTTGTAGGTGTGTGTGTGTAGGTGTGCTTCAGTGTGTGTGCTGAATAAAGTTTCAAAGTGTTTATAACAGGATCAGTCAACACACTGATCAAATGAACATATGTGAAAACTTGAACACATGTGGAAAATTAAACACATGTGGACAATTAAACACATGTGGAAAATTAAACACATGTGGAAAATTAAACACATGTGGACAATTAAACACATGTGGAGAATTAAACACATGTGAGCACCTCTGACGAAGTGCGAGGCAAGCAGGAGGGTGGAGAAGAGGACCACAGTGCCTGCCAGGTAGGACATCGACTGCGAAAGGCCCTCTGCACTCAAACTGCCTGTGTGTGTGTGTGTGTGTGTGTGTCTATGTGTGTGTGTGTGTCTATGTGTGTGAGTGTATTAATGTGTGTGTGTGTGTGTGTGTGTGTGTGTGTGTGTGTGTGTCTATGTGTGTGAGTGTCTATGTGTGTGTGTGTGTGTCTATGTGTGTGAGTGTATTAATGTGTGTGTGTGTGTGTGTGTGTGTGTGTGTGTCTATGTGTGTGAGTGTATTAATGTGTGTGTGTGTGTGTGTGTGTGTGAGTGTATTAATATGTGTGTGTGTGTCTATGTGTCTATGTATGTGTGTGTCTATGTGTGTGTGTGTGTGTGTGTCAATGTGTGTGTGTATGTATAATAGCAACCATTTCTGAAAGCAAGGAAGAGGAAGAGGGGCGAGACATAGGCCTTGTACCTCCACAGGATGTTCACCTGCATCATCACTATCATCATCATCATCATCATCACCATCATCATTATCATTAGCGATCATCTGTTCATTTTCATTGCAACAACTATATATTTTTGCAAATAATTCAGGCAATTGAATTGTAATCTTAAACGTTCTATGTGCCTGTACAAGTACTGAGATGGTCATAATGATGATGATAATACACTAAAAAACAAGCGCCTCACCCATTTAATGACACTGCCTGAAAAACTCTCTGAGAGGTTCTTGTCGTAAGGGTGGCTCTGGGAGGGGTTGATGAGATGGATCTTGATTTATGTTGCTTCTTCAGAATTTAAAACTTTTTAAATGTAGTCATTAATATTGTAATTTTCCTAATTAATTATATTTGGATAAGTAAATAATAAAAATAAACTAGACGATTGTTTGACGTTTAAATGTTGAGAAATCAAGGTAAAAAATGAGTTATACTTTAAAACCCTATTGAAATTTTTGAAATTTAAAATCAATATAACTTTTTAAATTTAAATTCTAACCGGAATCCCATTTCGTTCATAAATATGATACAAATCCGGGCCCAATATTGTATTCCAAACTCTATCCATTCGACTTGTAATATCGGCGTTTAAAGGTTCATTGCATTTTTCTACTTTCGTTTTTAGAGAATTTCAACTTTATTTATGTAATAAATTTCATTCTCATATGAATTTTAATAAACTATACAAACTTTAATGAAACTTACAAAATATTGTTATTTCCAGAAGTATAACGTTCAGTCAACATGTCTAATTTGGTTTTTTGGCAACAAATTTGACGGAAGTGAATTTCTATTAATTTTTTATTATTCGTCTATTTTTTTAATTTAACACTCTCAAATTTGAGTGTTTATTATTTTTTATTAGTAAGTGAAATACTTTTTGTAATATTCAATACACACGTCTGCTTGGACTTTGTAAAATAGCATTTTTAATCTAACCCATGCTTCATTAATGCTAATCAGCTGAACCGGCTAGATATAGCTCATTGTAAATTCTCAAATTTATTTAAAACTAAATTTTTTTCCACATGCATTTTAATAGTTATTAATTATTTTTTTTCTTTCAGTTACGATATGACTGTTCAACTGAACAAGACGAATCTTATCGTCAACTATTTGCCTCAACAGTTGTCTGATAAAGAATTCCATGAATTATTCTCCAAAGCTGGAAATCTGATTGCAAGTAAAATTGTTCGTGACAAAGCAACTGGTTACAGCTACGGGTTTGGCTTCGTTGATTATGAAACGGAGCAAGATGCAGGCCATGCAATCGACCTGCTGAACGGCTACCAGCTGCAGCATAAACACATCAAGGTTTCATATTCCAGAGTGGGAGACAATGTCAAAGGGGCCAATTTGTATTTGAGGAGCTTGCCAAAGGATGTAACTGAAGAAGACATTGATAGGGTGTTCAATCCTTATGGAACCATCATCCAAATAAGAGTTCTCACCAATGCTCAAGGAATTCCCAAAGGAATTGGTTTTGTTCTGTTCAGTTCGAGGGAGCAGGCAGAGGCTGCAATGAAGGACCTCGATGGCAAACAACCACCCGGTTTCAGTCAGCCATTAAACATCAAATTTGCTGAAGATAATAAATTCAAAATGCGAGCGACCACGGAGGCAGTAGGCCTTCTGAGTGGCGGCAATGCATTTGGCAACCTGCAGTTGGCTTCTGGAGCAATCCCACAGGCCTTCAACCAATCGAACTACGTGGACGCTTTCAACAACGTGGGTCAGTTGAGGAACCAAGGCAGGATGAACCGATTCAACCCCATCAACAACAACAACCCCTCTGGCCTGGCCTACAACCCCAACATGCTCTCCGGTCTCGGCCAGTCGCTCATCAACCACCAAGGATTCGTCCTCTTCGTCTACAACATTGGCACCGAGACTGATGAGTTTGCTCTGTGGCAACTGTTTTCTCCGTACGGTGCTGTCAAAAAGGTGAGCGTGATCAAAGATACTCAGAAGAACCAGAGCAAGGGCTACGGCTTCGTGACCATGGTCAACTACGAGGAGGCGCTGTTTGCCATTCAACAACTTAATGGATTCAACTATGGTAGCAAAACACTCCAGGTCTCATTCAAACAATAGAACTTTTTAATTGTATAATCATAGTTGATTGAATAATTGGATATAATTGCTCTCATAATCTAACGCTAGATAATGCTTAACGTTCATATAAATTCGGCATCTCAGGCTTAATATTAACGAAGTTTGCTTCTTTTCTTAGAATTCATTTTTCAATTCTGTTCATCGTGATTAGAGTTCTATCTCATAGCACATATGTGTTAATTTACCAAAATTCGGAGATGTTGCTATACCTACATTGATTTCCCTAGAGCTTTTCTATCATTAGAAATTTAATTTTTGTTACCGCTTCAGTTCTAATTTCTCGTCTTTTTGGAAGCGCGTACTTAAGTATAGCAGTAGTTTAAAGGATCATGTAAATAGTAATCCTCACGTAAAGTACGCTTCCATAGGTTACTTGTTTTCTGCATTGCTCCTCCTACTAAGAACTTATTACCACTTAATTCTAAGCTGAAGCATTTTCCATTGAAGTATTGTTTCACGTTTGATGCTTTCATTTGATGAGTTCACATGATAAGTCCATGGTGTGTGTGTATAAACTGGCATATAATCCTACTTACCTGCGGTTTGTCAATCAGTCATTGAGCAATCTTAGTTTACCTGAGGTTCTAGCTTAGCGGTAATTTGTTTGTTAAGGGAAGTTTAAATTTTCAGTTCTCGCTTTTAACACATTCTGTAAGCTAAATCATCAATATTAGTGAAGTTCTTTAGAAGTGTCAATAAAGGTCTGCCGATCATTCAATAGCCACCCATTGACCACTCGCGCCTGTAGTCCCTTTCAATCCTTCTGTCTGTATGTAGTCAAGTTGAGGTGCGTCGCGTCGATGATTTCCTGAAAGAAAATATTCACAAAGTAGTTTCAATCACTGCATCATGGTCAGCGCCGATCAAAGCACAACACCAACTTGAACGTTTTCCGATATTCTGGCGAGGGAGTGCAGCAGTGGCAAGAGAAACTCCTCGATGAAGGAGACCTGCGACTGTTTCTTATCCACCAACTGCCTGTCCATGCAGGCAGATGTGGGCAGACCCTCCTGCCTCTCCAGGTCGCTCTGCCGTGTCAGAAGCCACCGTGGAATATTCTTTTTTAAAATGTCTCATAAACAATTATTTGATAGAGAAATAGTTGATAAGTTTATGAACTTACGGATATGTTTAATACTGGATCAAAGGCGTTATATAAAATAAACATCATCATCACCACCACCTGCTGAAAGTACTCTGCAAACAACAGCTCCATCCAACGCAGCGAACAATTGCGAGTCCTCACCTCGTTCGAGATGTCCGCCGTCTTGGTGATCATCATCATGCTCTGTCATACAGGGGGGGGGGTCATGGAAACGTCTAAGGAAGTGCCAATATAAAATAATCTCATACAATTTGTATAACATAATCTCATACAATTTGTATAACATAATCTCATACAATTTGTATAACATAATCTCATACAATTTGTATAAAATAATCTCATACAATTTGTATAACATAATCTCATACAATTTGTATAACATAATCTCATACAATTTGTATAACATAACCTCATACAATTTGTATAACATAACCTCATACAATTTGTATAACATAATCTCATACAATTTGTATAACATAATCTCATACAATTTGTATAACATAATCTCATACAATTTTTATAACATAATCTCATACAATTTGTATACCAACTTTAATTGACTAAAATGCGCTAGATAAATTAATGTGATTGAATGATTGATAACCAGTTTGACGTGTTCTTCATTTCCAGGCTCGAAGCGATGTACAGAGTGTGTGAAGGCATTCAGTATGTCCACATGCCTGCCCATGTCAGTGCCCAAGATGCACCTGAAAGCGTTGAACATCCTAAATATACCCATGGAAAGATTGATTAGCAGTGGTTCAACACTAGATCGTCGGTTGGTAAAGCGTTCATCTCAATAACGTGAGCTCGATTCTCAGCATTGAGACTCTCTGCTCTTTATGGAAATAAGAGTCTCACTGTATCACTCCTTTTCGGAACATGGTGTATTGCCCTGCATCCATGCGTTCGGTTATGTTGCAAGTGGGAGAAGACAGGATCCTGAAAGCTGTGCTGCAGTGGTGGTTTTCGAGGGGCGACTGGTCGTTGTAGAGCAGAGAGAGGTTGGTTTTGGCGTTGATCTGAGGAAGGAAGAAGTTTATAAATGATTTTGAATTTGAATGAACGATAAAGAATATGATTAGAATTGTAAAAGGAAAAAGTTGTAGTAAATTTATCTTTTCTACGCCGTATAAGTTTTGAGAAAAAGATTATCCATCTTAAAGTTTTGAGCGATGCCGGCTTAGAATATTTTAAAATATTAATTTTGACTTAATTTTCACAATAGCTCAATAAATATAATAAAATATTATTTCTAACAAAACCTGGTAAGTGTTATCGAGGCCAGGGTGGTCGAGGTCGTGACAAATGGCAACGAAGAGAAGTGTGAAGTGATGGAGCGGCGTGAGGCGGGAAAGAAGATCAAGTCTGTGTATGAGAGCATACGTCTGTGCGTGTGTGTTTTGATAAGTTGTAAAAATTAATTTTATTATAATTAATTGCAAAATATCGTTCTAAAAGTATACATATTTTCATTTCCCCCCAGTAATATTGAAAGCAATGGTTTCTATTTCAATTATATATTTTTCAAAACGCACAAAAAAAAGCTCCACAAGCACGGCTGCATAAAAAGCAAATGCCGTTCTCATATCTTGCATCCAATTATGAGAGCAGATCTAAGAGTTACTAACCATTTGAGTGACACAGAAGGCATGCTTGAAGTTGTGGTAGGGGACGTCCTGGTAAGTGAGGAAGACTCTCTTTATCCAGTTTGCCATTCTTTCACTCTATCGTGTGTTCGAATTTATTAAATTGAAAGGGAAAATGAGAATATAAAAATATATTAAGTTTTTTGATAAAATATTTATTGTAATTTGTTCAACAATAGAGTCTGGACTGCCACTTTACTACCATGAAAGGCTTATTTAAAACTTTAAATACCATTTACTTGAAACGTTTATTTACAAAGAATAATTTAATGAGTAAAAAAAAGATATAATAATTATAATTATAATTAATAATATCAATTATAATTGATGAACATCGATGTTGAAGATGGTGGGAAGATTGAGTTGCTGGAACATGTGGATGGTGAAGCACATCAGTTCGTGCTCTTCATACTGCCAGTTGTCGAAACTCTCTCTCTTGAGATCTTCTTCAACCTCCTTCGAAATTTGCATTTTTTTTCTGAAAAGCATTTAATTATAGAATGAGCTATTTATTCCTTTAGTGGGTAATAAGTAATGTCATTTAGTTAATCATAGCCTATGTTTTTGTTTTCAAAAAGACTGGCCGACGCAAAGAAGTATAATTGGGCGAGGCATAGCGTTGAAAAATAAGACAATCTTTTCAAGTTTTACCACAAAAGTGAACCTGTGATCATCAAACTTGGAGATGACTTCACTTTGGTGAGCAACGAACTGGCTTGCTGTAACAGGCAAGTAGGAGAAGGTATGGTCCTGAAAGTTTAAACAGACATTATAATTGATTTGATTTGATTTGAGATGATTCGATGAAGATATTTAAAAGAAGTTTCTAGTGGATACGTTTGAGAATTTCTTAAAGATTTAATCTTCGTTTTTTATTTCCATAAATTTTAATGTTATCATTCTTTGGTATTTTGTATTCGATATTCAATGAATGTCTTAGGAACACTTTAGTGAATTTACACTACTGGCTTTAGAGGGCATTAAAATGTGACATGAATTATTTTAGCAATTAAAGCATTTGGCCACTCAGACACGATATTGATAAATTAGTTTCTTTTGTCTGAACAAGTTATAAAATAGGTATTTAAATTAATATTTTCTCTATTTTTACCACTAATCAATACTTCTAATTATATCTATTAAATTATTATTTCAAATCGATAGTCATTGGCAAATGGCCTTGGTTAGTGATCCCAACTTTAAAAGGCCGCTTAGAATACATTTCCACTCAGATCCCACTAGACACAATCCTTTCTTCCTAAGTCTCAACCATGCTTCATGGGCCTAGAATAATCAGCCATGCAGCGGGAATAAAGCTTCTTTTGACTGCGTCCGTTAAATAATGTTTCATTAGCATATTGACCACTAGCTTTGCTTCCTGACACTTCCGAAAAGATTTAATTCTCCGATGCGAAATTTAAAATACAAAGTGAAACATTACCCTTTTCGAGAATGTTTGAGCAGTTTTGCAGAGCGAGCTGGCTTGCAGACTTGGTTGACAGCTTGATGTTGAAGAGTTATGGTTTCTGAAATGTAAACACGAAAGAGTGTCATAGAGCATAAATTAGAAACATAAAATTCATAACAGAACAAAATAGACAATGCTTATTCCAAACAATGGCCATTTAAGAGCTTTGAGAAGAAAAAGTCTACTAACCTATAAGCATGATCTGCGCTGGTGACCTGCAATACACGTTGACCTGCTAAACAATATTTTATAAAACTAAAATTATTATTAAGTTTGAATTTATATTTTAATGTATGACCCCATAAACTATGCTAGTTTCAGCAAGTTGATTCTCATGAGCAAGATGCAAAAAGATGCGTGTAATACAAAGGATGAAGTTGTGGAAATAAATTAAAATTATTTTTAGTTTAGAAATACGTTTTGCAACTTTCTATTATACTCTGTGTAGAATTTCTTTCTATTTCTTAGGATGATCGTGAACAATCAACTTCTACTCTTGTGCATAAGCAGACAGAATATAAATTAATTTCCTAATAAACTTTAAAGTAAATTTCTACATGCTTAAAAAAATGCTTTATAATAGTCATAAAGGTTCCTTGCAGTCAGGGGCAGCGATCTGCTGCAAATCTTGGGAGGGTCCTAACCAGCTCATGGACGATCCTGGGGGGTCCGCACCCCCTTCCCCCCACTTAAAAAAACATTTTTCAACTTTTGTTTTGATAACTATAACTACACATACTCAAAATGTGATAATATTTAAAAATTCTGTTTTATGCCATGTTTGACAATTATGTTCGAATCAAAACAAGAGTTTAAAATGTTTTTATTGAAAAAGTGAGAGGGTCCACATTAAGGCTCTCACTACCAAAATGTGGTGGGGTCCCGACCCCAGGACCCCCTAGGATCACCACCCATTATTGAAATTAAAATGTCGTGAAACCTTTTAAACCCTAAAAATATAAAACTTTACACAGCATTACATTTTTGGCAAAAACAAAAATCCCCCCAACCCACCAAGTGTGCAAGTGCTATTGTTGGTCTGGTCGAGGTGGGTCATTGAGGGGCACAAAGTGTTTAAGTCCGTTTTGTCTTTTCCCCCCTTTTTGCTCATGCTTTGAGACAACGATGTAAGCTGAAGCAGCCTCAGCTTTGAAACTTTGTGAACATAATCATCAAGAACACTTGAGTGTTTCCTGGATAGGTATCTAGATGGCTTATCCACTTTTGAAGAGATTGCAAACCTCGAGGCACGTATTTCTTTTATATTGGTTCTCAAAATCCCCCCTTCTTTAATAAGCCTTCTTCACGCTGCTCACCTCCGCTGGCATACAATTTAGCATATCTTATGATTTGTATGAGTTCTCACTTTTATATTGATTATTTGAGTAACACGAATGATGAGTGATTAGCTATTGATAGGCCCAATAACTTCTTTGACTGTGATGATTTGAACAATGTTAAATTTATTAAACAGTGGAAAGTCAGGCATGGAAAGTTTTGAAATTCACCAACATTTATTAATATAAAAGATCTATTATGCTCATTTGAAATTTTTATTTCATGGGTTTAGTGGGACTTATTTATGAAGAAAAACAATGTCTATAGAAAAATTGGCATTAAAAAATAAAAAATTACAGTGAAATTCTATAGTTAATTGTTATTTCGGCTTTAAAGCATAATATACAGTTTGAGGTTTCAAAGAATATATATCCTTGATCGCTAAGCTATACAACTTAACAATGCCGAAAGAAAGAAATAGATAATTTTGTAAGGCATATTTTAATACGTAATTTATATATTTAAATAAATAGCGATAGTAGCTAGCGAAGAGAGGACTGTGGAAGCGCCTTGTGAAAGCAGGAATACAAGAAACAAACATGTGAGAGGCAACGTAGCACTAAGGTATGGCAAAAAAAAACATTTGAAAATACATTTATTAAACAAATTTTAGATTTTAACTGAATTAATTTGAAATATATTATTTATTGAATAATGTATTTGTGAAATTTTTTAAAATAAATAATGGTGCGCCTTATACATGGGAATGTCTTATAGCCATAGATATCCTACAAACAACAAGTAGTATATCTATATCTATGCTTATAGCTATGTTAGGTTTTTATAGTGTTTTACGATACCAGAATAAATTTGAAATAAACATTTTTGTATTAAATTTTAATAAAAATTCAAAAACTCTTTTTTTTGTTAATTTGACGCAACACTATTTTTTATATATTAAATCTGAAATAGTTATTACAAAAGTTCACTTTTATTGGTCTTTATTTGCAGAGAATATAGACTCTATATTATAGAGCTTTCTCGTTCAGTTTTTATTTAATTCTATAATTCTTGAATTTTTTCCCAATTTAACTTAATTAGTAAGTCTTATGTAATTTATTTGTTTTTATATTATTTCAATATTTAAAATAGGTATTTTAAAATCAGCAGTAGAATCATTATATTCCTGTCTCAGGCAAAACCAAGCTTCAAACATGAGTTATCAGCTTTACAGAAACACCACCCTCGGGAACACTCTGCAAGACACATTGGACGAACTGATTAATGTAAGGATGTGGGTTTTATGATTACTTGGACGCAGGTTCATGGCAATTGTGGAATAATGGTTCAGATGTATTTGACTGTCTGATACAAATTATTAAATACTTTTCTGAATTTTTCTGTTAAGTTCCAAGAATGGTGGCCACTGTTTTCAAATTTTTCAACTCCTAACACCTAAATCTTGCGATTACATACGTTTTTTTTTGTCTATATCGTTCACAGCCTGACAGACGCAGGCCATGTTACAATGGTTCTGAGAACCATGGTTCTTATGTGCCAGAGGCGCCACTCCACCACAATGACAGCTAGCAACCTACAACCATAACATCTACAACAAAAAACCAACCACAATGACAACAACAACACCAACTAACCCACCAATTCCCAGATGGGCCAGATTACGCCAAATCTGGCAATGAAAGTTCTCTACCAATTTGACCGGTCCGTCAACCTCGCCCTCTCGAACCGCGTCAACAAGAAGATCACCTTCAAGGTGCGTTAAGTTTTTAAATGATAGGGTGGTGGGACAGTTGGTAATGCAACTTTAATAGTGTGGAGTGACTGAATGTACAGTTTTTAAATGATGATTGGTGGGGAAACTATGGAAATCTAGTTTAGATTGTGTGCTGCACGCATGTACATGAATCATAAACAGCATCATTATAGTGACTATAATGTAGTCGTTATCATCATCATCATCATCATGACCGCCATCACGAATCATCATCATCATTACTCCCATCACGCATCATTATCATGACATGCCAGCACACATCATCATCATGATCACACCAGGCGGACTTAGACACGTACAGGTTTTGTGACAACGTTTGGACCTTCGTGTTGAACAATGCAGAGTTCAGAGACGGTTCTGAAAACATCAAGGTGGACAAGGTGAAGATTGTCGCTTGTGACGGAAAGTGTGAGTGGTTGCGTGTGGTTGGGGGTGTTTGTGAGTGGTTTGGTGTGGTTTAGTGTGGTTTGGAGTGCTTTGATGTGGTTTAGTGTGGTTGGGTGAAGTTTGGTGTGTCTCTGTGTGGTTGGATCTAGGTGATAAGGTTGAAGGGCATCATGTTCAGTTTAGTAGAGGAGGAAATATCTCTATGGACTTTTGATAAATATTTTTGAAATATTATTAATTATATAATTAAGAAATAATATTAATGATTCAATCATTTTATTATTTATTATTAAACTTGTTATATTATTATTATTATTATTATTATTATTATTATTATTTCAGCCACAGTAAGCCAGCATGATTGAGGATCAGAAAAGACTGTTCTCTTCCATTTATTAATTTGGTCCATGAAATATATTTTCAAGTCATATTGCAAAGAAATAAGCAAAATTATTAAGACCTTGATAAATTTAAAGGCGATAGTTGCAAATGAAACGCGTGAATAAGATTTGATGCTTTGTGAACTGAGGAGTTAACAATAGCCGTTTTAAATGTTGTCGGCTTCACTAAGAATTAAGTTATGGAATTTAAACTGGTAAATACATTTTATTGGCATTTATTTTGCAAAGATAATTGCTTAAATAATCCATAATCAACTGGAAAATGTACGTAATCTTCTGAAACTGAAACTGCAAACTTTAATATACACGAATCTAGTTTATCTCTGCCATATTTTTAAAGTTAATAAATTTTCAAAGACTTCAATGAAAGCAAGCAAATATTAATATTTAATTAAATGAATAAATTTAATTTAATGAATATTATTTCTATTCTGAATTACTATCATGCTGTTCTTGGTGTTGAAACTCCTGTTGTTATTAGGTAACATGTCATCATAGATCGGTTTCTTAGTGTGTTATTCTACCCATACATCCCTCTATAAGTTAAACACTAAAAGCTCAATTTTCAAATGTATAAAATTATGTATAAATATTTGAAACCACTTAAAAAGATGACCAAAGATTTCATGAAGTCAGCATAAAGACTACCTCCAGCTTGGAGACCTTGTTCAAGTTATTTATATCGTCCTTTATGAGCCACAACCACCAGGACAATGAATGTCTTCTTACGTAATAAACCATTAAAGAAGAATCTATTCACCTGCTTTTCCTGAATGCCAGCGTGTCTGACAAGAAAGCAAAAACATGATATTTGATGCCTGACAAACACAAAAAGTATTGGCAAACCAAATATTCTCCATCCTAAGGGGTCTGACCAAATCGTTGGATTATGTTTCATGTTGTGGGCTCAACAGGGTCGTGAGCGAATGTCCAGGCAAGTTTGACTCACTAGTTGAAAGGCTGCATAAAGTTTGAACGAAAGAAACGATGAAAAGTTCCGCCACAAACGAAAAAAGTTTTTTTAAACAGTCATGTGAACACGAAGGTAAAGCAAAAACACTCACTTTTTCACATAAACACAATTGGAATATATCACAAGGTCACACACGCAATGTATGGTGCAAACAAGGTCACATAAAATTGTATGGTACACAAAGACATACCTAGAAACGCATAGATTTTTCCTAACGAGGGGAGATGACTTATATTTGGAAGTCCTTTGATGGGGCCGAGGGATGCAGGTGATTTGAATGGAGATATCGCTCATGCAAGCGCCATGGGAGTGTGTCTTTGAGAAAAATAATGATGGAGATGATGGATATGTGATGTAGGTAGTGGCCATAAGTGTGTGTGTGTGTGTGTGTACGTGTGTGTGTGTGTGTGTGTGTGTGTACGTGTGTGTGTGTGTGTGTCTGTGTGTGTGTGTGTGTGTGTGTGTGTGTGTACGTGTACGTGTACGTGTACGTGTGTGTGTGTGTGTGTGTGTGTGTGTGTGTTTGTGTGTGTGTGTGTGTGTGTGTGT